>VZTF01002610.1:220878-247047 GCA_013397755.1 Cnemophilus loriae | reverse complement strand
TTTCATGTAATGATGGGTTTTTTTTTTTTTTTTTCTGGAAATGGCCACTTTTAGTTTAGTTTGTTCGGGTTGTTTGGTTTTTTTTGTTCTAATAAATGGCTTTCAGATACATTCTTCTGGTAGCTGGAGAGCTCTTGGAAGTTCATCATTATTTTCTACTTTCTGGGTCTTTAAATGAATTCAAACTTCATGATTACTGGTCAAAAATGCAAATGTGAGATTATTTTAAGATTAAGAGAGATTGATTTCAGCTGTAAGCCACAGTACTTCATAACTGGCCATAGTTTTATATTATTTTCTTCCCACTAGAAATTAAGACAACTTTTTTCCCACTTTGCAAATCCTTTGCCAGCTACAGTTTAATTCTATAACCACTCCATTCCACACTGACTATGGATTTGCCATAGTTTTGCCATAATAGATAATGTTCTTGGCTTTAATTTGTTGGATAAAGTTTTGAGAAGTGTCCTATAACTGTGACTAAAACAAAAGTTTCATTTTTTACCCCAAGGTAGTAGCAATATTAGTGCCATCCATCCAATATTTTCCCATCTACCAGGGTAACAGTTCACAAGTTTCTCTCTTGGCTTCCTAAAACTAAAAATACGTAGCTGATTTACACATAGCTGTGCATTTGCAGTCTCAGTTCTAGGATAATATCTATAAACTGAGTGCTCCTAGGGTAAACACCTTTATTTTCATGCATCGAGTTTTACTGCATCTTAATTATAAATTTTAACATATGAGATAATGAAATCAGGGATTACACAATGGAGCAATGTGGAGGTTTTTAACAGTGAGTGTGTGAAAATCTTTTAAACTACCTCTTTCCCAGAAACTGTTTGATTCACAAGCAAATTGGTCCATGTTCTGCTTGATTTACAAGCTGCTTCTTTTGAAGCTTTATTTTGGAGCTTCAGGTGAAATATAAGATATTTGACTGTTCATTTGTGAATGAACTGCATGTTTGGTATTGTGTCCCTGGAACTTTTTCTGCTAATATGGCAATAAATTATTGAAAGCAGCTGGGATCATATCTACCTTAGGGTTTGCACTTGAATTTTTTTCTGCTACAATACTTTCAAAACGTCCCAAATTCCACTAAATCACAACCTTTAGTAAAGTGCAATTTCTAAGCTTCTTTTTGCAAGTGGCTGGTTGATGTGCCCAAAATCTTGTATATATTTAAATGATAGCATAGCTGGGTGATATCACCATTATTAATACGGCTTGGTTCATGACATGATCCCAGGTAGCTCAGCTTTGCTTCTGAGGCTGAATTTATCCACACTGCAAGTAAAAATTTTCAGTTGTAACCAGCAGTGAAGTCATTCTCAGCATAGGTATCCTACAGACTTTATTATTACATTTCTGGGACTGTTTTCTGTCTGCCAATTTGAATTTTCACACGTGGAACTGGCTAAGGAAACATATCTAGTCAAGCAATTCCTTAGATGTTGTTATGCACCCAGAATATCTTGTTTCTGCACTCCTTCCCTCCCACGCATATCATTGCAATGAGACACACGAGGAAAACAGAAAGTCAGCAATAATTATTGTAGTCCAATGCAACAGTTAAGCAAAGGAGCTTTAGGTATATTCGCTGCCTTGCAAATGGCTGATAGACTCGGCAAAAAAACCCAACCAAACAACAAAACCCCAAGCATGATGCTACGATGTAAATTCAGGAATAAATATATTTTAATCCCAAAGATGAAATGGTAGCATTCTCTAGAAGTAGAAACTGTCATTGTCTGTTCTGGAACAGAAAGTGGATGTAACTATTCGGGGCAAGAGAGGCGTATAAACAGATCACTCTGGCTCTACAGAGTTTTGTTTCTTAAGTTGTCTCTACCAGTATTTAAATAACTCTATCCTCACCTTTGCATTATAAAAGCCAACAGAGGAGATTAATGTAATTGTAGGAATGGTATAATTCACCCTCTAAGTGAGCCTTTGATACCAGGACACTTCCCCTCAGCTCTGCACTGGTAGAACTGCAGTATAAATATTGACACAGTGAATATTGTGTATAAAATAATAAAGTTAGTTTAGAGCCACAAAAGCCAGCGTTTCTAAGAAATCAGCCCAAACTACTACACAGCCTTATCATAGCAATGTGCTTCTAATTCTTCCATTTTTTTTCTCTTCTCTGCTTTTAATTGAGTTCTGTGTAACAGAGTAATTTCAGTTTACTGTAAGAGAGTAATCTCAAATATAAAGAATTATTTCCACTTTACTAGTAGACTAGAAATTCTAGTAGTACAGCCTTATTCTATACTACTAGCATTGTAGAGTAGAAATATACCATTTTTAGTATAGAAAGTACATACCTGAAACATTTCTCATTATACCATCTGACTAACTTTGTTTCTGCCCAAGTATTTTTATATGGTTATTTCAAACAATAAAAATTCATGCATGTAATAAGTTAGAACCAAATGGAAATACACCATTTCTCTTGGAGGAAGTTCCTTAATTTTTTGATTTTGTTACTTCTTTAAAATTAATCTGGTCATTTGCCACTATTGAAAGCACTTCTATATGACATTTATCCCAGGTTTGCATCAGTTGAGGTATGAAAAAGCACTGTTAAATTTTAAATTTCTTGTCAGAAGAAGCTGAATGTTAAGATGCAAATACTCATTGGTTCAATTTGAATTGCTTCAAGTCGGACGGGGACCTGCCTGCTCCATACTGCCCTAGGAAGAATTATTTTTCTGCCACTTACCTTAGGAGAAAGCTCTTGGTTAGTCTCTTAGAGCATTGCAGAAGCAGCATGCAGAACTGTTGTTATTTCTCAGAGACCTCTCTTCGAGAGTGCTAGGACATCTTTTTTTTTTTCTTTTTTTTTCTTTTCCCCAAGAGCCAAAGCATAGATGTGGTAGAGTGAACGGGCTTCTCAGTTCTGTGTAGCTGGATGCCAAGATCGCTCTGTCTAAACTATTCATGCACGGTTTAAAAATCATCAGATGATAGGATGGTGCCTCTAGCCAAAATTATCATGCAATTATTTTAGTCAGTGGCGTCTAGCAAAGCCATTCCCCCAAGGCTTAATTGTACGGCAGCAGTTTGTAAAGTCCCTGTACCTTGTTTTAGTCAGTTCTTCAAACTTTACACCTCCATCCAGCTCCCAAATGAAGTTTTATTTCGTAAAATGGCTAAATAGGTAGCCTTTACAGTACAATAGAGTCTTACATTTTCTTTACATTCCATTAGGTTCGCTTTGAATCAATGCTCGAGGATCGATCGGTCATGTCCGATTTCATACTCTGTTGCCTGGTGAGTTAATTTAGGATGTGTTAGACTGAGCCTTTGAAAATGGAGGCCACAGGAACTGAGACTCGAGTCTGGAGCTAGAAACACAGGCTTTCAGCACAGCAACCCTTCATCAGCTGGGTTGAATAGCCACCCTCAAGCCCATTTAGAACTGGTATCTGTGAGAGACAAGGTTTAACAAAGGAAGGCGAGCTGTCAAAATGGGATTTTGTGAGGAATCGGAGCCACCAGAACTGAGTTGCTGATATAAGGACCTTCTACTGCCTAGTCCTGCCCAGGCCCAGGCCTAAATTGTATGGAAGTTCCAAATATTCATTTTTTCCTCTCTTGTTGTGGAACTTCTGGCCCTTTTCTTCAATTTTATAAGGCACATGAATGATTTCTATTTCAGACTCTTCACCCTAAAGGTATTCCCACTAACCAGTAGCCAGTCCTCAAATGACAGTAGCCCCACCTCATCTTTGGAATTGTCTCTGATTTATGTACCATCGCGTACTTCTCTCTCACACAAGCTGCGCGCGTCTCCCTAAAAGTCCCGTTTAAACATGCCTTTGGAGCCCTGCCCTGCAGCAGATGAGGTGGCTGCAGCACCTTTCCTCTAGCCTCAGCCTAACACAGCAGATGTATGGTTTATGCACACACTACAAACAAACGCTTTAGGGGCAGTAGGGCTACTTTTTTCCCTCCCGAGAGATGCGTTAATATTCATCCCAACCACCCAGACCTCCAGAGGCCTTTCTCATCCATAAACTCTCACGTACCTGTCATTGCCATTTTATTTTCATGTCTCTTCTTTCCAAATCTGGTCACCAAGTCCCTAAGGCTTTTCCTTGCTGCTTCAGCTGTCTCAGACCTTCGACTGAGGCATGGGTGCTCTGTGCTGCCTCATCAGATGTTGACTTAACATCTCCAGCAGCTTCCACAGTGCCCAGGTGTTTCTCAGGAGCACCCTCTTTACCTCTGATGGCTGTGAAAAGTTGAGAAAAGAGCAAGAGCTGCAGCACTTATGATGTGTCCATCCTGTCAGAGAATGAGCTGTTGTTCACTGCTGAAGCAGCTCGTTCTGGGCCCAGCACATTTCTGTCCCATCCCATCTGCCCCTTGGCAGGTCCAGAACCACAGGCTGCCTACCTCACTCACCCTCAGAGCAACCTGGTTTAAGTTTTTGGTTTTCTCAGGGGACAAGGAGGGTGACAGGGGCTCTTCAGGGACAATTTGTTTCATTTCTGCTTGAGCAGCAGAATAATTAATGTTAAAGGACTGCTCATACAAGCTTGTTAACGGACCATATAATCAATTGTGAATGAAAGGGAAGCAGGGTGGGGGCACAGGGATGGTGGAAGCAAGACTCTGGTGCCTCAGGACACTCCCTTGCTATAAGCGTCTGCCATAGACAGTATCAGCTTATAGTGTTAATGACAGCAGGCTGTGTGTGGATGTGCTGGGAGGGAATACATCCTGCAGATCAGAGAGATGGGACCTTGCCCAGCGGTGACTGGAATAGGCAACTGTGAGAAGCAGCACAGCGGGAACCAGCAAATCTTCATCCCTGACCTTCCTGGAGCAGGAGTGAACTCCCTGCTGGGAAGCCAAGACTCAAGGAACATAGTGCTGAGGCAGGAGTTTTCACAGCCACGGAGGGTGAAAGGTCTAGTCCCGGTGGTTATTCAATAAACCCCAGTATCCACATCCAGTATGGGCCATTTACTCTGTCTTGCGCATGACAGCAGGATTCTGCGTCTGGGATGGGGCAACCCTGGATGTATGCACAGACTGGGGAATGAGATGCTGGAAAGCAGAGCCATGGAAGGGGATTTGGGGGTCCTGCCCAGTGACAAGGTGAACATGAGGCAGCAGTGCCCTGGCAGCCAGAAGGGCCAACCCTGTCCTGTCCACATTTGAAAAACAGAAAAAGCTATATGTGGGAACTAACAGCAATCTTCTTATAACACAGACAGCAGCATTTCCTTGTACTAATACTTTACAATTCTGACAGCACAACAAGCTAACAGTACAGGGTCAAAACCAAAGTGCACATGCTTTCTGTTGTCTCACTGAACCCATCACAAAACTCTGAAGCCCACAGACGTGAACAGTGAGCTGGACAACAGGCTGCAGCCAAAGCAATTCAGATATGGGCATAAGGAAATGCAAAGGTGAGACTACAGAATTTCAGCTTTATCCACTAACCTGGTACAGTGTACCCTCACTGTCTAGAAACCCCTTGGCTTATTAAAAAAAGTCACTTCACTTGAACTTGTTTTTCCATTTTACTGCAGACGAGTATTACTATTGCTACTGGTACTAACTCACTCCTTCTGGAGCAAGTTGCCTTCCACAGGAACCAGCCAGCCACCACTGAAACTTTATCCATCTTTCCTAGCAAAGCCAATTCTGCTCCTGAAATGCCTCTTGACTGATTTCATAGATTATTCTAAGAAATCCTTAAGCCTGTTCCTCGGCATGCTTTATTAGTGCTGCCTCCCTTCACAAAGACAAATTCTTCAAGGTTATTCTGCATCTGGTTTTAGAGCGAATACAATTAGAGGAAAGCCTTAATGGAAATAGCTGTGTGTTGCTGGATTGACATCTAAGAGAAGTGCCCTGAGTTAAGACAACTGTTGTATGCACACTTTTAGCTGCCAACAGACTTTGCCTTAGAGAGAATCCCTCAAAATTCCATACCCTGTGCTCTATGATTTCACTATCATGCACACCTCCATAAATCCCGCTCTCCGAATTTCCACTCTGGAAAATTTTTGAATACTCACATCCATTAAAGAGAATCCTGGAAAAATATATGTGCTGGATAGAAGTAGACCTATTCCTCAGTAGCAAGTTGGAGTAAGACTCTCAAAGGGCCACCAGCTACACTCTTCCAGTGACAGATCTTTCTTACAAAAGGTCTTTTTCTCCTTTGTAGTATTCCACTCAACACTAACCCTATGTTTCCAGAAAAAAGATTAAAGTTGTAGGTCCTGTTTCATAAGTGGCTTAAGGGTGTTCTGTAGTCTGTGAAATTCTCCAATTTCCAGTCACATGCACTAAGAAGGAAGCAGTATGTACTCAGAGCAGTAATTACAGCAGAGCAGCAGCCGACAACTTCCATGTTTATTGGCCAGAACATCAACATAGCTACTCACTTATACAAACTAACAGAAGTATATTTTAATGCTGCTTCACAGCATGTGTAGCTGTCAAGCCATTAATCAACAGTTCTAGAAAATATTTTGATTTACCTGAGGTTTCACAAAGAAGACTGTAGAATTACATCCAGTACATTTGGCATATACGTATCAAAATTCTTGTTGGAGAAATAAATTACAAACAATGGTACAAAACCACTCCAAGCCAACCTTTGTTCAACAAGAACATGTGTGTGAGTTTTACAGTTTTATTTTTTGTATTGCTCTTACAGTAAGCAAACTATTTAGTTTATACAAAATAAACCTGTAGTTTTATATAGTTAAAAAAATCATCTTTGGCTAAACAAAGCTCTTTCTATTTTTATACATATATTTATATATATACAAACATCAGATATTTTACATGACCACATAGGAACCTGTACACATAGATACAATAGAGAGAACAATAACCAAGTTTCACACTTTACAAAAAAGGAATCCAAGTCAGATTCAAAACAGTCAAACCCTGCCCCCATCACCTATACAGATATGAAAGTAAGTAAACACAGACAAGGAATAAACAACTTTGTAATAAAATACTGCCTGCCTTTTTTGACGCAGCGAGAAAGCACTTAAGTGGAGAGAAGTGACTTCCCTCAGTGCCTTCAGTACTGTGCACATGTTGCTCCATAAGGATATGGTTAAAAGAATACTCTTAGGATCCTAAGAGTCTGATTTTCCCACACACATGAACACTTCTCTGCAAACTGACTATTCTGAAAACAGTTTCAGTCAGACTTAAATCTCCAACAAATTAACAATTGTCACAAACGTTTTTTAAGAACAAGCATGGGTTGGTGCACCAATCCCCCACTGAAATCACCAGGCACTGCCAGCATAGTATGGAAGGTGAGATTTGATCATTAAAAGCAAACATTTCAGAAGCAAGCATGTAAGATGGAAGACTGCCAGGACTGACATCATCACCTACTTAAGTCATTCCTTGTAACACTTTCCAGAGCACTGCCTAAAACAAGGACAATGCACTGTTTGGCAGCACGACAATCCATTCCACAGGTCACGTGTACAATACTCCAAAGGGGTCAATGACAACATCACTGACAAATTATCTGATGGTTTATTAGAAAGAGAAGTCTGTCCCATTAGTTGGAGAGGGAACAAAAAAACATGCTGACATTGAAGAAATGGTCACTAGACTCTGAAAAAGAGCCAATTTAATCCAAGTTAAAAGGCAATGCACTTAGGTGGGGCTGCTAAAGGAAGTCTAACTGAACTCAGCAGATGCTCTGACTGAATAAAGACTATAGCAATTCTGATCCTCCATAGACAATAAAACCCCAAAAATTAATGAAGTCATTAAACAAAACCCCTTGCAACTTCCAGGGATGTTTCTCAGCGAGAAGAAACAAAAAGCCTTTTTAGAAATTTGAGATAAAACAGCAGTATGTATGAGATGTGTGTGTAAATATATATATATATATACACACGCACACACACACACACACACGCTCTTTAGGCATGTTCTAGTAAAACTGGAAACAGTTATAACAGATTTTTTAAAATAGAACATAATGAATTCCTAATGCACTAAACAATTTGTAAAGATAGATGCAATTGCTGTCAAAACATGTCAAGTTGACAAGCTTTTGAAAACTGCTTGTTTTTACAGAAAAGTTTTGCTTCTGGTTAGTAACTACAAAGTCACATTTTATGAAACTGTAAAGGTCTGTTTCTAAATTAATTTTTAAAAGGAAATCACTTATCAATATTTAATCTTTTTTAACAAAACAGAATGTTTATTATGTTGAAGACCTAAACGAAGTACCTTTTCCAGATGTAATTTGGAACAGAAAAACATAATGGCCTTTGCAGAGTAGCATTCACATAAAGTAACATTTACGCTACCCTGCACACTGACTATTCTGAAAACAGATTCTGTTACATTTACATCTCTAATAAGTAAACAATTGTCACAAATGTTTGTTAAGAACAAGCTGCAAGATCCACCTTATTCCTGAGCAACAGAATTCAATTACTAGATAAGCAACTTTTGGAATCATTGCTATCATTGCCCTGCCTTATTTTAAAAGAAAAAGGCCTCACTTCTTAAAATATGTTCCACAGTCACCAAGATGACCTACCTGTCATTTTCCAGGATTACCTACCAACTGGATTCCAAAGCACACTCACTTTTTGAGATCACAGTTGAACATCAGCACACGCAGCACTTCCAACAAGCAAAGCAAGAGCCACCACTCCCACTCGACTGCTCACCCTTGTCTCCACTCACAGAACACCTCTGACTAATAGGAGATGACCCCCTTGAAATGATACTGCCCCATGTGCAGTGTCAAAGCCCTTTCTTTCCTAGCCACTTGGTTTGTGAAGTTCCCTGTGTTACTCTGTTAACAAACTTCAGAGGCAACACAGACAAGTAAATAACTAACAGTGCATTGGATTTACCAGACTCAGTATTGTGACTTGGATACCTCCCTGTAATCCCACCATATGAATGCAGCGGCTCCAGTCCATCCCTGCAGGTAACAGCTAAGCCCTGTAACCATGAAGCAACTTGGTTGGAGTCTACTTGCACTTGGATTTCTTGAACAGCTTCATTAACTGCTTGAATCTTTCTGAAACCTAATGGAGGACAAAAAAAAAAAAAAAAAAAAAAAGACATATCATTAAGGCCCCAGACTTCCATATCTACCAAGACAGATTGATCTGACATCAAGTTTTTTTAAGACCACCACTATTTGCTTCCAAGAAATTTTAGTAGGAGAATTTTAGGAGCACCATTAACAGATTAACTGAGTCTAGGAAGTCCTCTTACACCTTTCAAATTTGAAAAAGCTTCCAGGTTAATCAAAGAGAGCTAGAGCCAACACAGCTTTAACACAGGTTTCCCTACAAGAATGAGGAAAAAAAAAGAAGGCTTCAGAGCCAATTAGCCTTGAATTTGCCACACATAACCACAAGTAAGATGTAAATGTAAAGACAAAAGCTTATTTTGTACTCCACAAAAAGCACCGTTTATTGGTTATTTTCTACCTTGTACAACTGCTGCTTCAAATATTTTTGGCTCATCATGGAGTAATCTGCCTGCCAGAGATTTTACATAACTGGTCTGTAGATTAGAGTAAAAAATCTTTTTGTTGAACATAGCTACAGCTGACATAGTGACCTCATTCAGCTCTAAGCTAGTACTTTTTATTGCTATAGCACATTGAAGATCCAACAAACCAACTGGGAAGAGAGGCATAAATGCACAGGTAACATTGTTTTATCCAACCAGCCACCCCAACAGCTTCTAAACCCCACAAAGACCCTGCAACCATACAACATAACATCCTAAAAGCCAAATCCCAATCATGCAGAATTTCCTAACGGTGTCAAATGTGTTTCTCCCTTTCTAGATTGGCAGGATACAGATTAAGAGAGCAATTCAACTCAAGTATAAAGTTATATGCAAACCTCTGGGAATATTCTACATTAATTTGACATCTGTGTCTTTTGAAACTTTTACATTAAAAAGTGAAAGGAAAAAAAGAAACATCTTCATTAAAAATGTCCTTTCTGCACAATCATGATACTTTTTTCAGCTCTAACTTGAATATTTTTCTAATTTATTAAAGGTGTGCAAAGGCTTCAGGCCTCTCAAAATTGCCTTTATCTAAGTGCTGATCCAATGACAGAACAATCCAGTTGTACCTGGATTAAGAGTGGAGCAGTTCCAATGTACCAAACAAAGAGCTACTAAGGAATCCCCATAATATCCCTATAACGTGCATTTTTAAGAAGTAACAACAGGCAGAATCTAAGACTCTTTATTTTCAAGAAAAAAAAGACATGAGGAAAAGAAAACTACAGATTTGCAGAAGATCTCCAAAGATTTTTGCTCAACTGCAATTGTAAATGTAGGAATATTGCTGTTAGTAAATATAAGAATGATATCACGTACCTGATTTGGGCTTTTGTTCAGCCTAGTGGCCAAGGAAACAAAGGTTTTGCTTGATGGTCCTTTTCTCTGACATTCCAGTAAAATTTCTCGGTCATCATTTCTACGGCAAAAATGCATTTTTAAAGTATTAATGCATATAGTTATGTACACGTACACAAGCAAAATAATACACACAGGTATATATAAAATTCGGAGTATTTCCAAACTACAGAACATGAGTCCAAACAGCAGCAACGAATCTGTGGAGGATCCTTTCTTCTACCAGCACAGAGTAATAGCGTCAGTACAAACAAGTGGTAGTGAAGATTATGTTCCCCTACTAGGAGGAGCAAGATTGTTACAATAGAGTTAGCCCCAAACCAAAGTCGAAGAGTTTTAAGCTTCTAAACCAGATATTTAAACTTGAATTGAAAGGAAGTCAGATTCAACAGAGATCAGCAGTTCCAGGTGCACATGCCTCAGCTTGCATGGCTGAACAGCACCTTTTACCTAAGGCCCACTGATGTTCAAAGATAAACCAGAGAGGTGTTTGACTTCTCTAAGTGGCTTAATGTAACAAATGTACTCAGAGCACATCTACTGTTCACATGAGACTAACAAAACCAGGAGTCTATTCTGAAGTGTGTCACCAATTCCCTGTTTGTCTCATCAATGAATATAGGCAAAATGTATGACATGTATGTCTAATGTACAGACAGTAATTTTATTTGGCTGAAACTTGTCATACTTCAATAAATTATTTTTTTCAGTTTCAGAGAAAAATGTAATGCCTAGTTATTTAAATAAATGCCTTTTTCTCTGAAGGATAAACAAAAAGTGTAAAACTGAAAACCTGGTCATATTCATAAGAAAAACTGTAAGTCTCTTCCTACTTTTTTGGTTCGCACATTAAAAAATCACATTAGCTTTTGCTGTCTTTCTTCCATAAAGGAGCTGATTTTCTTTTAAAATGCTACCTAGAAACTTACTTTATATCTGAACTATAGTCTAGAAAGGTCTGTCCTGATAATTTTAGAAGCCCCTTTATAAAGTGTTGATTGTATCAAGTTGTAGCAAGAACAGCAAAACCTGCCAACTATAGTTTCTTAAAAACAAGAATATACCACAATAATTTTGCATGTATTACTGACACATACAGCCATCTCATCTGTCACCCACATCCTGCAAACTGGAATATATGAGTTGAATGGTTGACTGGTACATTTCCACAGACTGAGCAGCTCAGACCTGAAAACAAAAAACTGTTTGCTCTCATGCCTTCCCTCAGAGGGGGAAATCTTTAGCTGCTCTTCACCAGTCACCAATATCTTGTAGGAACATCAAGGACCTCCATCCCCTACCAAGCCTGGCTGGAATTTTTGGACAGAAAAAATAAGCCAGGCAGGGGAAATAACAAGAACAGACTGTGCATTACAGTAGGTCTTGTTACCTCGGCACATAAGCTTTCAAAACAAAAGCCAAGAGGACTCTAGCTTAGGGAGATGTGGATAAGTGATAGACATAAATCTCCCAGAGCAATGCTGTATTGATAAAAGGGGGCTCCCACTCCACTTTTTAGAGAAGGGTGCAGAGCTACCAAATAACTTCGGTCATCACCTAAATACCCTCTTCTTCCCTCTTTTCAGTGTATCACGTGGTTTAAAAAAACCCTAAAGCAATCAAGCAGATCAAATCAGAAATTACCTTGTCCAAGAAACTACTACTTCTCCCTTCTTTTTAATGATGTTTTTGGCATAGAGGCTAGGTGATGATGGAGATGAAGCCAAGGGAGAACAGTCTTTGTTCTGCTGTAGCTCATTCTTATTGGAACATTGTTTGGGTGATGAATTATCTTCAGACTTGGTATTACTTTCATCACTCCCTTCACCTGCTGATTCAGTTCCTTTTCGTTGCCTTTTTGAATTGGAATTGTCTTTGACAGTCTCTTTTTTCCTCTTTTTACTAGTTTTATCATCTATACTTATCTGGCATCCTCCGTTAGTCTTTGAATTGGGTTTTGTTTCAAGATCACATTCACCTGCTACAGTCTCATTAGAAAGCTCTTCTGTTAAGTCTATAGATGCATCAAGGCACTCTTCCAGTTCTTCCTTTTTATCACTGACTTCTGAGTTGCCTGTTGAAGTTTCCTGAGCCTCGTTACCTGCTCTGGATTCCATGGCGTGACATGAAGTTCCACTATCTGTTATGTATGACTTCGTACTGCATCCAGCAGGAAAAGACACTTGAGATCTAACATGCGTTTCATTTATGTTTTCAGATGCTTGCAATTTCTGTGCCTCAGATTGCTCAGAGCCTTTATCTGGGCTTTCAGTGTCATGGCTCTCTTTGTCTGAAGATTTTCTACAGGTTCCAAGCAAGCCAGTAGCTTCTTCCTTTCCAATACTACTGTCTGACTCCTTCAGAGGCTGAGCTAAGGTAGGATTTTGTTCTTGTTCAGTGCTGACGTGAGGCAAGTGATCCATCTTAACCAGATCTGGTTTGACGGTTTCTTTCATGGTGGCACTCTGGCTATCCCTTTCTTTTCCCCCATTTCTCATTTCTCCTTTTCCAATCTTGGCTGAGGATGCCTGTGCCTCCTTCACTGGAGCCATCTGATCAGATGCTGGTGAGGCAGATGGCACTGCACGCCGTATCTTTACAATGAAATGATCATTGGATTTCTCCATGATTACTGCTTGCATTGGTAGGCTGGTGCGACACTGAAAACCAGGAGCAACAGGTCGACTTGTCCATGATGATGAACAACTTGATTTACTGCTGGAGTTATCAGATTCTAAAGCCAAATGTATGTCTTGTTCGGTGGCATCCTCCTCTCCAAGAAGAGCATCTTCGCTGTAATGTGCACTAACAACACCCTCTGGAGCTGAGATAGAATTATTCTCAGGTTTCAGGAAGCTGAGGTGAGCATCTGATTTCAAAGGTGATGGAATCGTTAAGGAAACAGCCAAATCTTCAAGGAGGATAGAAGAAACACACGATTTATTCTTCTGTAAATTGCATTCATCTTCTTTGCATGAAGCTGAGTTTGTGGAAACCTCAAACATACAGCTCTCATCCAGCACATCTGGATCAACAGGCATCTGAGACCTAGATCCTAATGAGGGAGCTCTTACAGGTGAAACAATAGTCCAACTAATATCCTCTTCCAGTTTACAATCCATGCATGCCTCCTTTGGAGCGATGTCTTGCTCCAGTTCAGCAGCATTATCCCTGCATTTATGACTGTCTAAAAACTGTTTTTCTGGAGTCCTGAATTCACACTCATTTCTGTTGATACTGCCACCATTTTTTTCCAAGAGATCAGAACCTTGCAATAAGCTTTTGAAAATTTCACCCATTTGAGCGTCACTTACAAGATTAAATGTAAGACTGGATGCTTGTTGTTCTGTGAGAAGCTCATAACTAAGATCAGACTTGTTAGCATCTCTGGACAGCTGGAGTCCTTCCTTTTCATATTTAACGCCCTTCAGTGGAGTAAGAGTGCTTTGTAAATTACTCTCTTTGGAGAGGTGAACTTTTGTTTGGGAATTTCTTGTGTTATCAATGGAGTTAAGACATTTTGTAAAAGCAGTTTTTGGTGCACCTGTCTTATTTTTCTCATGGTGACACTTAGGTTGCTGATAATCCACAGTTTGCTTTGAAATATATTCTTCAGGCTTTTGAGAACCATCTTTCAGGGACTTTTTTCTAGATCTCTGCACATCATCTTTATGACTGATCTTGTGGTTTTGCTTTCCGGCCCTTTCAAACTTCCCTTCCTCACTCTCATTTCCCACATCACATAGCTTTATTATAATTCTCCTTATCTTTTCAAATAAGTAATCAAGCTGTTCATCTACAAATTTCCACAACTGTTTTTTCATATCTGATACTTGCTGGTCAAAAAGACGGTCCACTATTGCATTCTTTTTAACTTGTTTAAGTTTCGACTCTATAATATCACAGATATTCAATTTTAATGTATCACCTAATGCACACATCTTCGAAAAGTTCAAGTATCTTATTAATGCTGTAAAATTTATGATCCCAGATTCTATAATTCTGTGAAAATGCTGAACTGGGAAGTGCACTTTGAACTTCATATAACTTTTCCTCATCTGTTTCCGTATAGCTCTGAGCATCTGCATGATTTCTTGTATATTTGAAGGTTCAACAATAACATGAACTATTTTTTCAAGACAAGCAATGCTCACAGTTTTGTTTTTCTTCATACTCTTTGAAGATCTGAAGGTCTGATTTTTATGCCTCTCTCTGTTCTTTTGTGCGCTTACTTGCACAGAAACAAATTTTCCATTATCTTCATTGCAGTGCACAGTTTTGCTATTTTGATTCTGCGGACTGCTGGTCAGATTTCGTGTCTCAGGAGAAGGTTTCGGTCTTGACTTTTTTGTATTTTCAGAGCCTCTCTCTGGTTTAGATTTTTCTTTATCTTCATCGCTACTTACGATTTCGCCTTCTTCTATTTCATCTGAAGAGATACTTAGCCGAGACTCCATCTCCAAGTGTTCATCAGACATGCTAACTGGTTTCTGGTTTTCTTTGTTTACCTCCTTTGACAAGTTCTTTGAGGGACAGATGACAACAGTACTTTCAGGAATTAAATCTATAAAAAGAAAACAGTTTGCTAATCACCATATGCAATTTTAAACAGATATTTTCAGAAAAACCTCCAAGACACTCTTCTGTAAACTGATACTCAGAACTGTTTGAACTTGGGAAGCCTGAGCTATAACAAGTTTGCGTGTTTTGCTTCAGCAGCTGCTAGTTTAAGGGATTTCTTTGAGCTTTAAAGGGCAAATTGAGTTTTATCTTGAGTAAATTTTGAGCTTTAAGGGGCCTCGACATTTCACCAAACACATGTGAACTATCTCACAAATACATCAATTGGAAAGAGAAAAATATAGCAGTTTTCATTAGTTTCAAATTTCTTTCCCTTTACTTTAACAAGTTTTCTGATTACTGTACCAGCTAAATTATAACTGTCACATCATTATGAACTAACATTTACATACAATAGGTGGCTTTTCTTTTAACAATTTCAAAACTAAAACAAATTGAGAACAAACGACTCATTAATGTTTTAATAATCCTGTAAAGAGTTACGCTCTGAAACATAAAAAGACAGATTTTAATGCCACTTTTCTAGTATGAAATCTAAACTTCCAAGAATTTTTGTTTGTTTTAATTGCAGCATGACATTACAAGGAAGACTTAAATTCCCAAATACTTGAAAGAATATGATCCTATGTAACTTTTGGTTCCACAATTTCAGAGAAAAAGCTAAAGAGATCCATGCAAAACTAGCCACAATTAAGAAATATGTATGTATTTTTTTAGTAAGTTAATACAAAATTCTTATTTTAACCAGTCTTCTGTCAGTAGTGACCAACTCCAATTTTTAGAGGACTAATATTCAAATGGCTAGAATCTTGGCTGCAACATTAAATGCTTCCACTACTACCTAAAAGGACCACTGAGACATACACAGCTTAAGAAGACATAATTAGTATTGTTCAGAAAGCAGTTAAAAGCAGTAATTTCTGCTTTCCATGAGCAGATCTTCTAAGCTTTATGTAGAAATTAGAATATACATATGCAAATACCTTTGTTGTAAGTCTTCACAAGGCCTTTACAGGGACTTTCCATCTTCAGTGCTTTAGCCAGAGGACGCACTGGACTGTTCAGTGGGCTGATTGCCTTTGGAATATACCTCAAGTGACTGAGATCAATGCTTAGTATTGAGCTGTCGTCATCAACAGAAACTGGGTTAGCTCCTCTCTCTTTAGCTACAGGACACATCTCGCCACTGAGAGAAGACGCTGTTGCAGTACTGTTATCAGTTAGGTCTGGCCCCAGATCACAAGTATTCTGGTCAACTAGTGGTTCATCCTTATCAGTTATCATAGTTCTGTCCAGTGAATGAGATGTACTTGTACTAATTTCACAGATACTCTTTTCCTCAATGGGATAGTCTACATTTTCTGCAGCCAGGTGATCATCATCCCTCACTACTTCCATTAAAGAGTCTGGTTTTGTTTCACTGATACCATCTGCAGTATCAGAGGACTCCAGGTCACCAGAACTTCTGGCTTCTGAGTCATCTAAGACAACAGCTTGAGAGCCACATTGATCCGCAGAGCTTTCTATGTCAGCAGCCAGCCATATTTTGTCTTCCTCTTTCATCTCCGCTGCTGACTCTAGAAGGCCTCCCATACTTGCACTTGCAGGTTCAGGTTGTGCTACTTCTGCTGCTGGTACATCATCATTCTGCATCTCACCCTCTGTCACAGGCAACTCTTCACACTCTGCCACACTCCCTGTCCCCTCCAGGGGCAAGGATTCAGGGTGGTTCAGACCCATCACTGCTGCTGTTTTTGAGGCGTCCGATTCAACTGGATCACAAGCTCCTGCCGCTTCTGATGGTGTTTCAGCCTCCACCTCATCAGGAAGCAGCACCTTTGCTGCTTCTGGCAAGGCTTGGGGCTGTGCCTGATCCACTTCTGCTTCTGGTAAGGTTTCTGAGCTCGGTTCATCAGCTGCGACTGCTGGCAACGCTTCAGACTGTGCTGGATCTGCTGCTGCTACTTTCAAGGCTCCATTTTCAGAACCGACGGAAACAGGCAGTGCTGGCTCCGTGTTGCTGTGAGCTGCAGTGTCCAGAACTTGTAGTGTTGAATGACTTTGCTCTGTGGGACCACAGTCTACAGGGTGGACAGAATCTGAGAGTTCTGCTTGCAGTGTGAGCTCTGTACCTCCCTCATCAGTGGCCTTTTGGGAAGGTGTTCTAAGGCCATCCATTGAAGAGAGACATTGTTTCTTATTAGGAGAAAGAGTTAAATTGAGCTTTTCCATAAAGCTAAGTTTTAAGTCTTTGCCTTTTGGCCCAGTGCGATTACCCTTACTTTTGGGAACCTTACCATCTTTCAAGCTATCTGCTACTCTGGATGTTTCTTCCACTTTACAGGATTTGTTTCTCTCACTTTTTGTAACATGTGTACCTTTCTTGGAGTCTTTTACAGATTGGTGAGAAAATTCTTTTGCAACTTTTTTTTCATTTCTAAAATGTCTATTTTCATCCTGATCCTCTCTTTCCCTTTTCCTTTTTTCCTCAGTTCTGTGTCTTTCTGATTTGGAATGTGCTGTTTCCCATTCATGTCTACTACTACTTTCCTTCAAGCGTGCATATTTATGTTCTCTGCTGTTGGAACTAGAAGGTGAAGTCCTTCCTTCTCGAGAGATATGATCATCTGTTCCCCTGTCTCTCTTGCAGTCAATGTGTTTTACTTTTCTAGACTCTTCCACACGACATTTACGTGATTCATGAAGACTCTTTGAATGTTCATTCTTGGAGTGTGGACTGCTTCCCCTATCAGGCCTCCTTGGTTGTTCTTGCAGCTTTTCATTCGGTTTATTTTTCTGGCCAGCATGCTTTTCACCTTTATCATGTGTTTTAACGTCTTTTTTTAATACATTTTGTAATCTCTCATCAGCATACAATTCACCTCTTGTTTGAAATCTGTCTTTACCAGATGTCTGTTTCTCCCAGGAAGAAACACTCCTTTCTACTCTTCTTTCTACACTTGGACTGCACTTGAGTTTCATGCTCTGACTTTTTTGTTGCAACTCATTTTTACTAGCCTTCTCCGAAAGGGTTTTCAGCTTCTGTTGAGGATCCAAACTCCCCTCTTCACTGTCACCATCATTTCCAGTGCTCTGATGTACTTCTCTTTTGTATTTGCTGACATTTCCCCTACTGCGCTGTTCGTTACTTTTAGTTTCTTTTCTTTCCTTTCTGTTATCCTTGTTGGAAGTATGGTCATACCTCAGTGCACACGTGTGAGTACCATCACTGCAGAGCTCTTCAGGAGGGTACCTCAGCAAAAACGGAGTGTTCCTTTTTTCAGAGCCAGACTTCCCACTGTCTGTGTTATGAGCTGAGTAACTGTGGTATGCATCTTTTGAACAGTCATTTTTCATTCTATGTTCCATCTTCATATTGTCACCTAAATCAGAAGGTCTGAATTTGGAATCTTTTGTTTTAGTTGATCCTGGAAGGTATGTTCTGGTGAAAATATTTCGATGGTTGGGAAATTCCGACAGCCTGTTTATAAAAAGGAAAAAGGTGTGTTATTTCTAAATTTATTTAAACATAACTAAAGCTGAACTGCAATGAATCCATGAATCTGTAAAAATTCTTAACACTTTCAATTTCAAGCTGAAAAAAAAGGGTGATATAAAAACATATTTAAATTTCCATCAGCACAAAACAAAAAAATATAATTTATATACATATTTTCCAAAGGAAATGCATCTAAAGAAAAATCAAGATGCATGAAAAAATACTGTATTGAGCCTAGTTAACAATTTCAGTAATTCAAATTAGTATTTCCTTGTCCAGCAATAAAAAGAGCTTTCCCCCAGGGGAAAAAAAAATTGTTCTTTACAGCATTAGTGATTTAAAATAATAATAATTTAAAAACCATCAATAAGCAAATAAACTACATTTGGGAGTTGCTGCAAGCTCCAGAAAACAAGTAGTACACTATGATAACCAAATCTTGTCAAGGCCACATGCTACTGCTGAGAAGTCATCATATTAAAAACAATTTTAAAAATCAAATAAAAAAGGGTATACTTGTGCAATTAATGTAATTGTATCCAAGCTGTGTTTGTTTGGTTTTGTGGTTTTATAGTTGAGGGGGTTTTTTGAGATAAATACTAACAATTCCCTGAGACATACTAACTTTAAAATAATCTTTAAACAGAGATGCATTGCTTAAGATAAGCTGATTTACTATAAACCATGCAGCAGACAAGGCATGTTTCTAAGACCTCAAAGTGCCAATTTCCCCACAATTTTCCATGATGGATGCCTCCAAAATACCTAGATCAAATACCTTGTTCACAAACTTTCACCACCATCAGATGGTATTGAAATGGAGCTTGTAAAGTATTTAATGAGGTCAAATATTCAAAACAAAAATGTATTTTTCAAACAATTTAATTTAAAATTCAGAATACTGCACTCAAAGGTGTAAAAATGACAGCTGTCGTAGGAAAGCCGATCAGCTGAAAGAATTAGACATGTCAGAACCTCTTGACCTCCATCAGATTGTGCCTGGTAATTCCCTGTATTTAGCAAAGAAACCTGCATAGTTTATATGCACATAGCCTTTAGCACAGGAACATCAAATGAACCTTCTTTACAACATGTTTTGGTGCAAGAAAATATCAAATGGTCAAATCAAAATACAAACAAACCAATGATGTGTGACCCAAGTGACAAGGAGGTAACCTTGTGACAAGTCATGGTCCTGAATCCTGAACCCCTGCTCTGGTTTCAAGTGGCTCAGAAACCTGTCAGCTACTGTCCCATCTTCAGTGTTTTCATACTTTACTGTTTTCAACTCCTGGCAGTAACATTAGTAGTACACAGAAATAACCAAGAATTCTCTAGTTGTTATCCCCCACCACTGGAGACAGGGATTTCACATCTTGCCACGAAAACATAATATAATCTATTTCTTTTCATTTGTTTGAAAAGTTCCATGGAATTCATGTCTGAGGCCTTAAAACAGACACAATTCAGCTTCAAAACTAGTAAGATAATATCTGCTTTCAAACATGCAAGATGGTTAGATAACCAACCAGGAATAGTGGGTTACAAACAAACAAAAATTCATGTAAATGGTCACGCTTTAGACTCCTTCTTGGTTTCTTAAGTAGAAACCAAAGACCCCATCAAGCAAAGAAGATACTTACGTATTTCCTCTGATGGCACAAGTTCTAAACTACACAATTATTTACTAAGTAATGATTTTTTTCATTAATTTTTCTTAAAATACACACAAAAAATTCTAGCGAGTATATAAACATGATCAGACAAAAAGCACGTTTTCAGTTCTACTGCCTATTTGTACCGTTGATGCAGATGACTGATTTCTTCATCCTTACGGTTAATTTCCACTCTTGCTGTTTTGATAAGTGCTGAAATATTCTTTTTGAGAGCCTGGTTTTCATTCTGTAGAATGATATTCTATTTTAAATATATATAAAACAGATAGTAAGAGAGAGAGAGGGAGAGAAAAAAACAAGAATTAGCTTGGGTATCCAAACATGTAATGAAAAATAGTGCAATACAACCACTAGAAAAAAGTCCCATCATTGGCAAAGTGACAGTAAAACATATACAAATTCTTTCAAAGAAATCAGAATTACTGAGATCGGAAGAAGTTGAGTGGTTTTTGGTTTTATTTTTTTTTAATTTTTTTGTAACATCACTTACATTTATGCTCCTGTTTGTGGTCCTGGTAATTATATCAAACATTTCAAGCAAACAATTTAGTAAAACTGAAACATGCCATAAAAAAAGTAAGCTAAAAATGATAATCCACCTGTTTGCTTCATTCTTTTACTCAATTTATTGCTTTCTTGGTCACTGCATCAAATAAGAGATGCAGCTCTTGAGCACTTTCAGAAAAAGAGGGTAATTGTATTTCTTTCAAGGTATCAAAACCAACTTTGGGTGCTCTATCATTCTAACATTTCTAGGTATGATATTCTAGAACCCTGTCAATCCTATACGTAGTCCCTTCTCTTGATAGTTGTCCTCAGCAAAGCCTGCTCAGAAAGGCAGACAAGTTTTGCAGAAAACAATACAGAAGTGTCAGAAGGCAGCAGCTGCTTACCATTGCAAACCTTAGAACCTTCGGGAGTTATGTGTAGTATGCAGTAGAGCACACTGCAGAATTGCCCCAAATAATCCGGCTCTAGAGAATGGCACAGCAAGAGAACACCAGCTCAAGCTGAAGAGCAGTTCAGACTTATCAAAATGGCACTATGCTCAAAGCAACACAGACATCTGCTTCCAGTTCTAATGACAGCTCAGGTACCTTTACAGCCCCGTCCCTAGTGCATTAATAAAACAAGAGTACTGGATACCTTTCTGATAACTACTCATTTGACACGTTTACTTTCTAATTAAGAAGACAGCTTTTAACCAAATAAAGTCTTACTGCGCACAACATCGTGAAACAAATGAATTTACCTACTGATTTTGTCAGTAGGCTACCGCAGCAACCACCCTAGGCAGATCAAGCTCCTAGCATCTACAAGGGTGCTTTACAAACCATCCATGCGATGGATCAAGTCTGGAAAGCACACAAAATTGCTTTCTCAAAGCAATATTCAATTTACTTTGCATGATCACGACAATATTTCCCTTTGAACTACAATACCTGTGCCTGTATTTCTTTAAATTTCTTCATCAACTCTTTAATTTGCTGTTGACATTTTCCATATTCTGCCTGCAACTGTCAAAGAGAGAAGAATTCACAGAACAGAAGCAGACTTAATTATACAGAAGAATTTCTTCCCTATATTTGTAGTTAGTTAACACACTAATGTGTATCACAAACTTGTTTTTTCCCACAAAGAAACATATTAAAGCCATATTAAAACAAAAGGCTTCAGTGTGCTCCAACTGGTATACAGGTCTCTAAAGCAACACAAACACTCAGGTAGGAGGAAATCTAAAGTTAAGTAAAATAAATCTGGCATAAGCTCTTCTTTAGAGGTAGATAGTTACAAAGCTTTCACAGAAGAATGGACAACTTCCATTCAAACAAACAGTCAACAACATTCAAACTTGCAAAGCGACATATTCATTACTCAGTGGAGTCCTGGAGGTTTTGCTCCTGCTCCTTCTAAGATCTGTGGATGTCTGTCCCTTTCACACCATTTAAATGTGTCTTACAGGCCAGGATTGGTGATGCTACTTAAGTGAGTGTTGTCTTGATTTGCTAGAAGCAGTTACCTCCTGCACGGCCACCTTCAGTCTCAAGGACAGAATTTAACAACACATAAGATAGGTCATGAATTTATCTGCTTTACTCTGGTAAAATTTGTTAGGAGGAAATGTCAAGACTAGCTTTGTACCAGATGTCTGACCAGATCCTTGACTACAGGGAAACCACAAAACATTTTCCCATAACACAGCTGATAAATGAATTGCATGTGAAGGATGAGAAATGGAAATAGATCATGTCACAAAGAGATAGATTCACTTATTCAGATGAATTTGTTGTCCTAAGAGTTTATTAGCATGCTCTTGTTTTTGCTTCTTTAAAACCAGCCTATTTTTCCAACAATGTGAGCATGCTGACAACATTTTCTACACTTTACTTTTTACACAAGAAAATCTGGAATAAAACCCCCCCCAAAACACCAGAAATTTTTTTTCCATATTAATACATACCTCATCATAGGACGCTTTCTTTGCAGTCCCTTCTTCAATTAATATCTCATCAAATAAATTTAAGCTGCTTCTAGATGGTGTAGAATTTGGAGCAAAATTGTCTAGATTAAAAAGAAGCAACTACATAAGGAAAAAGGTATTTTTCTAGCCATGTTGCATTGTGTACACTGTTCTATACTGTCTGTCCATTTTGGTTTTACTTCTTGTACTTACAAGGTAACAAAACACAAAATAAAGAATTATTACATGCTCATGACTTATCATGTTGCAATAAGGGACAGAGGTTTCTTGAAATAGCTGTCTGTAAGTGAAATGAAAGTGAAATGAAAGTGAAATGAAAAATAACCCAAACAACCAAAACCAACTAACAAGCCAACACCCAAATTATTTACTAACAGTGCTTTTTCCTCAAATCAGCATGGGTGCTCTGTTCACCAAATACACTTAACTGACAGGACCTGGCTTACGACACCCCCGAAATACAGACCCATTTGCAGACAAATAAATGAAGTCAGCTATCAAAGCTGTGCTTCCATCCTGTGGACAATACCATAATGTAAAAAGTACTAACACAATGCAAGAGGATGTATAAATAACATCTTATCTGTACAGAGGAAAGATCTCACCAGTCCTCTCTAAATTAAAAAAAACAAAGTCCCTCAAAACTGGACTATATAAAATGTTTTCTTAGCATTTGTATTCCTCCTTGTATCTTTGATGCTTACTAAAAAATGCATCTCCATATGTGAAATATGAACTTAAGAAATACAAAATGCAAAGTGAGAAAAAGATATATAGATGCTTTATGTCTGTAGGATATAGTATAGCCCTTCCATAAAAATTCAGTGGTCTTATAGCAGTAAGATCAGGACAGAAATAATTGCTTAAATTCTAGAAACAGCCTTTCATTAAGTGGTACACTAAGGCTCACAAAAAATAATGTGCTGGATCCATTTATTTCTCACCTTCAAAGAAGTTAAAAGAGGAAATTTGCAGTAGCATGTCAAATTATTTGGAAAGTAACAAAAGGTTGAATGGATCTCAGGAATACACTGTATCACATAGAAAGTATGTTTTGGATCTCTCACTGGGGATTTAGTGATCAGTGACTGTTGGATCTGGCTTCGAAGCTTACAAAAACACAAAATAAAGGTACTTTTTTCCAAGGTAAAATGTCCTACATCAAGGTACAGATAAAATAGCTAAGGTTTCTCTGTACCCCCTTACATGCCCAAGTCTCTTCAAAAAGCCAATATCTGAGGAAAACTGTCTTTCATTTATTCAGCTAATAGATTATAAGAATTCACTGCTGCATTTATACAGCCTAACATATATGTCTTGAATTTAAACAAGTTGCTCACTGAAGCATAGGTTATGCCAGCTAAATGTAAACTTAAAACTAAGTATTGTTTTACTTGAAATCAGCCTAAGAAGCAGAGACTCTATAATGTTCCAAGCCAAGCAGTGAGACACGATTAACCCACCAGAAACCGACAAACTGCTGTCCAAGCCATCATAAATATCCACGGAGCTCTCATCTCCTTCCCTGAAAGGGGAAGCTTCAGCTAAAGCAACAGGAAAAAAAAAAAAAAGCCAAAGTAATAATTTAGTAACTGCAAACTCTACCTTTCCCATAACGTAAGTGTAGCTGTGATCCTACACCAGTAGAAAATAGTAGAAGTAATAGTACAGACCAGTAAAATACAGGGGAATTTTATCCAGCAAACTACTGCTACTGTGGAGAAAAGATCTTTAGTCACCAGGGAGCAAAGACAGTCTTGTAAGATCCATTGGTAAATACTTCAAGAACTGTGCATAAAGCAAATCATATGACAAATAGATTTTAAAATGATAAATTAAGTAAACTTGATCTAACTTTGAAACTGTTTTCTAGAATACACTGAATACAAAACTTATACAACTCAAAAACAAAAATAAAAGATTCGGTATGATAAAACCACTACTGTTAAAAGAAAGATTTCTTGCTAAAAAGAAAGTACTGTAGCAGTCTGTATCATAATACAAACAATTTGCTTTAGTATTGCCATCTACTCACACACTAACTGGTTCTGCAAACGTATTTAAATCTAAATCTCCTCAGTCTCTCTTCATGTCTTTTTCCAATGCCTCTTATCACTCTTGTCTCCTCTATGTGAACCTCTCCAGTTCTGCAACAAATATTTCTATACAGAAAAATATCAATATCCACAGTCCTTTTGAGGCTGGGAATCTTGCAAATATGCGTCAAGTAAACCAACTGTGGAGCTGGAAATAGAGAGTTCCTTGATTATGGGTACTGTGGCAGATCATAGCACATTGGCCCTCACAAAAAGCAAACAAAGGAGCAGTGCCCCTAACTGTTCAAAACCAAGCTTCATTAATATACAGCTGAAGGTTAAATTTTACACCATGGAAGACAGGGGAGAGACCAGTTCCAAGCACCGCCTCAAAACATTCCAGAAATCCAAAGTATGCAGGTATGGTTTTAAATACAAACTTACTAATGGGATATGGCTTGCATGATATTGTGCCACAGCCATTTAATTACAGCTGAAGCTCATCACTATTTGTCACAGCTTCAAATTCGTTTTCTAAGTTATTTTTGGACCTATTTATTTGCATAAGACTGCTTGTATTAATTCCCCACAAACCAGAAAGCAATGTAACACTTCTTACCGCTGTAGCGGATATCATACAGTCCCAGTCCATCCTCATCTGCTGCCATGATACAAACTCCCTATGGCTTCCCCATCTATAAGTAAAATATCAGATCAAAGAGAACCAATTAATCGACAATTTCAGAACCGCAACATAAAGCAGCATCATCTCGAAGTATGTCAATTACACCTGAGCTACCTGTGGCCCTCGTTCTTCAATAAAATCCAGCACCGGAATGAGAAAACTTTTGGATCAAGGCAACAAAATGAGCTTTCAAGAAATGTAAGAAATTATCTGTTACTTGAATAAGCATCCTGAAGATCTTTAGCTGTCACTTATAGATCCTATAAAGAAATTTTGATATGAAAATCAGCACTGCATTCTATTAACAGGTTATCTGAACGTGCATCTTACCCAGTTAAAATAGTATGATTTAATAATTCTGATTTCTTCCCTACTGACCATTTAAGACCAAATTCCCCTTGTCTGATACCACCAGTCAAACCAGTATCGAGCAGGGGGGCTGACAGCGGCTCAGGCTGGTGGGCTGGCGGGGGGGGAAGGCACAGGCACCGAGCAGCGCTGAGCAGCACCAAGCCCGTTCAGAGACAGCGGCCCTTCCTCACTGCCCAGGCCTCGCCCTCCCTGCACAGGCGGGAAAGGGCTCCCGGCCCCCCCAATTCCTGCCACGGCGGAAGAGCTCGGGACCTCTCGGGGGTCAGGGCAGGAGCACCCTCGGTCGCGGCTCCTACAGCGGCCGGTGGCCCGGGGCGGGCGGGCTGTGCCCAGGGGGTGCACGCCCGGGAGGTGCCGTGCCGGGGGAGCCGCGCAGGGCCGGGAGCACTCACCGGCCACCACCGCCGCCG
>VZTF01002610.1:35437-218095 GCA_013397755.1 Cnemophilus loriae | reverse complement strand
GCCCCCCCCGCCCCCGCCCCGCCCGGCCCGGGCGGCGCGCCCCCCCCGCCGCTCCAGCCCCGCCGCGGGACGAGCGGGAGCAGCAGCAGCAGCAGCAGCAGCAGCGGGATGGCGGCCGAGCTGCGGTTCCGCCTGGCGGAGCCGCTGCAGCTGGTGGCGCGCAGGAACGAGAAGAGCGGCGCGGAGCTGAGCAGATTCCTGGCGAAGCAGGTGAGAAGCGGGCGGCGCGGGACTCGGCGGCTGCCCCCGGGTGTCCGTCCTCCCTCTGTCCGGGCGCGTCTCGCGGGGGCCGCTGTGCAGGGAAGAGAGCGCACCGCTCTGCCTCCCCCGCGCCCGTGCCGCCATCTCCTCCTGGCAGCTTTGTGTGTGCCCGACCCCCCCGGCCGTCCCCGGCCCGAGGGCAGCCGGCGGGAGCTAATCCCCCCTCTCTCTCCCCCTGGTGCTGTTTCTTACCTTCCCCGCGCCTGGTAGCCTTCCTATTGCGCTTCGCCCCGCAGTTAAAGTCTTCGATATCTTCCGTGTCCCCTAAGGTGACTCTGGAAGGGTGACAGCAAGAGGTGGCATTTTGGTATCAGGCACCGAGACAGTAACTAGTCCCTACCCTGATGCTATTTTGCGTGTCTTCTTTAATTACCTTAGAACAGCATGTGGGATAAAAAGAGGCGTGGATTTTCTAGGCTTTGCTTTGAGGTTTTTTTTTTTTTAATCACAGTCTCACAGGTGTAGTGATGCTGGAAACATAGTCCTGTAGTCACTTTCATGCTTAGGCTGCCTTAGCTCTCAAAAGCACTCCAGCTTTCTAGGAGAGTTAAGGCCGATCTCCTGATCTAATTTCTCTCTCTGAAATGCTTGAAGACATGTAGTAACAGGATATCAGCACATCAAGTATTGTTATATTAATATTTTTCATGATAGAGCTTTCGAAGCCCCTAAGATGTGTACACATTTTGGAGGTCAGAGTCTCTGTTTCTCTTTGAGTGTCTAGGAGATGTCCCATTTGTCTGAAGATGAAAAGCCTAAAGTATCATATTTTTGCAGAATATTGGCTTTCAGTCTGAGTCGCTGTCTCAGTTATGGTTGGGGAAGGCTTTCATGCTGGTACTCAAGGTTCTTTGTTGGTAGACAGATGGCTCTTTCTTCTGTTGCTGCAAATCACGGGATCAAAGTAAAATTGACATGAATATATATTCCTGAGTTGGAGCTAATTGGTGGGAAGCAGTGATGAAGAGTTGCTTTTCAGGAGAGAGAAACTGCTGAGAAATAAAGACGGGGATGATGTGGATACATGTTGTAGCAGACAGATGGAGCAGTGAACCAGAAGTGAGTCACTGAGATCTGAGATGGGGAAAGACCCTGTGCCCTTTCCCTTTTGGTGACTGGTTGGAGATATGCTTCAGGTTTAAAAGTCTTGCTAGGTGGAAATTACTAAAGAGTGATTGTATAGAGGGAGTCTGGAACAGCACATTACTTAACAGTGGCACATCCTTCTGAAAACCAAATTGCTGTTTCCAGGCTTGGAAGCTGCAGCTCTAGGATTATTTTAAGCTTGTCTTGCCAGTAAACAAACTCCACTTCTAAACGTCATACCCGATTTCCTACTATTTGCTTGTATGTAAGCTAGGAAGCATGCATTCTGGAAATCTAGAGCTCTCTTTGCTCTACAGCTTTGTTATGTCTTTCTGGCAACTTATTTCTCCAGTATTCCGTAAAGGAATGAAACTTGCCCAAACTGCTAAGTAAGGAGCAGTCTTTTGAGGTTCGTCGTATGGCACAGTTCATGTGGTTGTGAAAGGTTTTGTTCCCTGTGCTTGGGTATGTAATAGAATTAGAGCTATTTCTGTAAATTATGTTTATATACCATGAACTCTTCAAAGATACAGCGAGTTTCTGGGCTCTTAATGAAGAAGATGGGGTGAAAAGCTCTCTGAAGTCTTTGTTTTCCACCTTTACATGTTTTAGTAATTTAAGCAAACTGTAGAAATAATAGGTCTCCACAAACTGCTGGAATGTGCTTTTGGCTCTGAGTTACCAAAGTTCTGCCAGAAAGTCTTCCTGCATAGAATTCCAAGTATGAATTTTGTGCAAATGTATGTATTTTGGTTCCCTGTGGTCATGTAATTTCAGTAGAGAAGTTAATTACTGTCAAGGTTAAAACACTCCTAGGAATGGAACTTCAATGCAAAGATACCCTTACTTGTTTCTGTCCTTTGCATCTACCACTGTGCTTATATGGAAAGATATCTATCAAAGAACCTGACCTCTTTGGATATTTCTTCTATTTAGTCTATGCAATCGTCCTAAGTGGACAGGAGATCTTGAGCAAACCATTCTTGATTTTCTTTTTTAATTTGTTGGTGGTTTAGCTTGGCATCCTTCATTTTGCATTTCGTTCTTCCATGTACCAGTGAAAGCTGTTTTAATAATAATTCCAAGCTCTTATTTAGAGTCCTTCAGTCTTAGCATTTAATGTTGAGAAATGCGTTTATTCTTTTATATTAATAAATGTAGGAAAAGGGAGGTGACCTAGTGGTCTCAAATTCATACAGCTACCCACTGTCTGTCAGAAAAATGTCCTAACGCTCTAGGAACTAAGGCAGAGGTTTTTTCATAGTAAAATATTACTTCAACATTTTATTTGAAAGATTAGTTAGACTTTACATCATATAGCATTAGAAATAAAGGAAGGTGTGTTGCATTTTGGCTTCGATCTTGGGCTGTGTTGTCATCTCCTTCTGCCAGTTTTTGAAGAGCTGTGATTTTTGGGACACCGTATGTTAATGATACAAAGTCAACAAGAAACTTCTTGCTTGCATCCTTTCTTGTGAGGGAGAGATCTGTCCAACTCTGCCAAAGGTGTGTTGGAGGAGGTTTAGGAAGTTCCAGCTTGTGCTCCCTGTGAGACTGCATATCACCTCCGCTTTTTTTTTTTTCCCCCTTGGACTGTGTGGGTTATAGGAAGAGTGTGGGCTTGTGTTTTGGTTTATCTTGATGAACTGAACAGCTGCCAAAAAGAGTGGTACTGCTCTGTTTTCTTTTAGCCTGTCCCCAAGACCAAGCCACACGTTTGTGTTGCTTCTCTTATCTTGAACCCAGTAAGCGTGCTGATCTGGAAAATCCGTTCAACTTTCCCACCCAGTGTAAGACTTTGTGAGAAGGGTTAGTTTGGATCATCTTGCTTATGCTGATTGCTGCACGGCTGTACGGTTGGTAGAGCTGTTATGTGAGGGAACAGGGACAACAACATGAGTTCCTGTGTTGGAGGGGGAGAAAGATTTCTCATGTGTGGCCCTTATGCCCTCCAACTCTTTAGGAGTATCCCAGTGTTAAATCTGTGTCTGCTGTAACCTGTGAGTCGTGAGCAGAAATGTGGATTTCATGTGGGACCACATTGCTCGTTGCTGTGATCCTTTCTTTTATGAATTTAGGGTTTGGATTAAGCTAGGTATTATTAAGGATTTCTGTACCTTGTGTGCACTGAGCAAACATACTCTGTAAGTTGGGAAGGAGATGTGCATCCTGCTGCTAGAGCAGCAAATGGGATCTTGTCTGACTCCAGGTCTCAATCCTGGGTGTCTGCTTCATGTGTCTCATTAGTAATAGACAGTGTGTGTATGTGTTCTGTGTTTGGAGGCACAGTCTTTTGTGATGCTTTCTTAAAACAACTGTTTGGAACCACATGTGCAGATTTACTGTCCCAGACTTGAACACTTTCAGATCAGCTGTCTATTGCTATTGGTTGAGGAAGCTGGTATTTCATAAAGCTGTGTTTAGTTAAAAAAACCCCTCTGACAGTATTCTGCTTTTCCATAAAATTTTTCATTTAGGCTCTGAAATCAGGTAGACAGTCTCTTTGTAGAATGAGAATGTTGCCACTGTGATTTTTGAGCAGTTTTACATGTTTTTTGAGCAGTTAAAAACTACCTTAGTTTTTACTAAGGGTAGTGCACACAATGATTAAAAAACTGCTTCCTCTCACAAAATTGCTTGTGGTATGAATTTGTTGTACAGTAGGCATGTAATTACAGAATTTTACTGAGTCAGTCACATTATTTACTATTTTATTGTTAACTGGCTTTATTTGATATTCAAAGCTCTGGGTAATAAATTAAGCACCCTGTTGTGCCTTGTTTGGGTAGCCAAAGATGTAATTGATTTGAAAACTGGAGGTACTTTTTATTTTTTCCGATGGAGTTTATTTCTGGTTCTTTTGAGCCATTCTGCCTTTGAACAGCTTATTAGTCATTTTGTCACTTAAAATCTGATTCCCTGCAATGAACAGGGCCTTGCTCCATTTTTAAAATTATTTTTGATGCTGCAGTGATAGATGAGAGGCAGGTAAACTTATGTTTTGTAAAAGCAAATGTGGGGCCTGTAAGAAACTACTTGCAATTAATATGATGGGTTTGATATTTGTAGTGTATATACTTCAGTTTCCCTGGCTTCTCAATGCTGTATGGGGATGAACGTCTTTCCGAATTCGGGAGGCTGAGGAACTTGAACAGGAACTTTGCACGTGTTCTAGAAGAGTGTGGACAGGGGTGTGATCAAAGGACCACTGCACTCTTGTAACAAGGAAACCATCCCATCTGTGAGACCAGGAACAGGTCTTACCCAAGTGACTAAAGCCTAGGAGAAGCAGAAATTGGCTGCATGTGGTGCTGAAACAAAAGACTACCTGAATTACAGAATATTTCTGTCTTGAATAGGATAAAGGTTCACTCAGTAAGGGAGGGGAGCATGGAGCATCCGAGTTAAGAGCAAAACCGCTACAGTGCAAATTCATAATCCTGGTTTTCTAAATTACTTATATTGCATTATGTGTTAAACATCATGGAAGTGGAGAGATGCTTGGGTAGTAACATGAGCTCAAAGACCAGAGAAATTTAAGGGTAAGACACAAGAAATGGGTTGTTCTTCAGTAACAAAGTTAGGAGGGCTGAGGGGACTAGGCGAGGGAGATGTGATTCTGTTTTCCTTATATTTTAAAGAACTAAACGACCATTTTTGTATAACAATATAAAAAGAAAAAGAATTTCAACTTCCAAACTGCAGATACAAGCTGCTTCTTTTTAAGAGCATTGCTTACTGTAATTCCCATCAGAACTATGAAAATAAGGCTGTGATCATGACTGATTGAATGCTTTTTTGTAAAGAGATGGTGAACATGAAGCAGCTTAAACTTAACAATTCAAATTCTTAAATGTTTTGTGGCTCTCATGAGACCAAGCTGTTAAGATCAATAGAAATTTTAGGAAGAAGTATGTATTAGTTATAACATTTTCCGAATCTTTTTCTTAAAAAAAAAATACTACAAATTGTTTGCTTTATATATAATTTAGGATTTTGGGACTACTTTGTTATTCCTGTTTATTGTATCATTCTGCATCTTACTCATTCTGTACTGTATTTTTTTTTTTAACACAGGGAACTGTGTCAGTTGAGTACTTGCTTTGGGATTTTGGCAGCTGATTTGAACTATTTGTTCCTGTAAAATTCACTCTGACTCCTGCATGAATAGTTCTCAAGTTAAAAGTCAAAATAATTTTCCATTTAACCTGTTCTTACTTCCCATTCCTTTAGGTTTGGACTCAGCAGGATCGTCAGTGCATCCTCAATACTTTAGCGCAGTTATTGCTGGATAAAGAATGTACTCTATTGATCGGCCGTCAAGTTCGGCCCATCCTGCTGGATTTGTTGGAAAGAAATGCAGAAGCTATTAAAGCTGGTGGCCAAATCAACCATGATCGGCATGAAAGGCTGTGTGTAGCAATGAGCAAGCTGGTTGCTGACCACCCTGATGTTTTGCCGTGAGTAATGAGATGTCAGTGTTTGAACTCAGGAAGTGTTACCACTCGCCCCTGGAGGCAAGGGTAACTCAGGTTCTTCTTAATAGATCCTTTGGGATGGATTAGAGAGAAGGACACTGACTGACTGGTGTTGATATATGTTTTTATATATATATATATATGTATGTTGTTTATTTTAGAACAATTTGGTTGCAATGGAAAGGAGATATGTAGCAGTTTTGGTTATTATCTGTAGAAATATAGCAGTATATAAGCATAAAAAATAGCACTTAAGAAAATGTATAAGGGAAAAGAATGAAAGAGGATAAGAATAGAAAGATGTCACTACCCACAGATCCAGCAGTGAGACTTGGTTGTTACAGTTTTCATTGGTCTAAGCAATGGTCGAAGCGTTGATCCATTGGGAGGTGGGGGAATCCCATGGAACACAAAATTTGTTGGGTTAATAAATACTCAGGTTCAGGTAGGAATGCCCAGGTACCTCCCCTGCTGGGGGGTAGTTTTACACTGTGTTGCAACACTGTGGATTGTGACCAGTTCTCTGGTGGAAGTTCCTAAAAGTGAGTCTGGGGGTGCTTTAGGAATCTTTGATTTATGACTCCTCCTAAGACATGACAACTGCCTCTAAGGTAGTTGAGCCAGTTATACCCCATCAGAAGGGATGAAAACCTTCAGTGTGAATGTCCTGGTACTTCCCCCGAGGGGAGTTTTCATACCTGAGCCAGTTGTGTAAGGGAGGACATTGTCATGATAAAAAGCATTATCCCACCTTGCAGGATTTGCTTCTTATCGGCCTCTTCCAGATGTGGCCCAAACCCAGCTTGTAGACCCCAGTGGTGCGCGCTCACTCCCTCTGCCCCTGGGCTGTGACCCTGCACATCCTCAGCAAGGCACTGCAGCTTTTGCAAATGTACAATTGTTTGAGTCATTAACCGTTAACATTGCAGTTAACATTTCATCCAGGCAGTAGGTGCTTGTTAGTGTCCCCTGGTGAAGAGAGGTGGTGTCAGGATTTGAATTGTCTCCCACAGTAACAAATGCGTTTTGAACGGAAAGAATTATTTAGTAAACACAGGTCTCAAACACAGTTTATTTTAATTAAATCATGTTGTAAGATGCAATGTGACTTTCATCTGTGATCTACAGAAAAGCAAAACATCTGCCATGAAAATAGTTCACAACCAAAATCTCTGAGTTTAATATTAGACCTCTAGGCTGGTAGAATATAAAGTTACATACGTAGGAATGAGTATTACTTTTTCAGTAAACAAGAGCAATCAAAGAGTTTTCACCAAAGGCAGTACTGTTTCCGCTTGATAATTAAGTAATGATTTCTAGTAAGGTAAAGTGTCTGTTGTCAGCTGATTGCTGAAGTGGTTGTAGGCCTTATTTCTTAGTACCATCAATTAATGTCTTAGGACCTGTGCCCTGACATTTTTATTAGTGTCTGGTTTTCTTTCTTCTGACTTACATGTCTGTGTTCCGTCTCTTTCTGTCTTTCTCTTCTAAAGATTTGCTTTGAGATACTTTAAAACTACATCACCAGTTTTCCAGAGGCTTTTCCTGGAGAGCTCAGATGCAAACACAGTCCGATATGGGCGCAGACGAATGAAGTTACGGGACCTCATGGAGGCAGCCTACAGATTTTTACAAAAGGAGCAATCAGTTTTCCGGGAACTATGGGACTGGAGTGTGTGTATTCCACTCCTAAGGAGTCATGACACTTTAGTCCGTTGGTGAGTTAAAACCTCCAAATCTTCTTCATTGAATAGATGTATCTGTATCTTGAACTGTAATTAACAATGTTCACATGCAATAGAAAGCATCTTCAAATAATACCAGAAATCCGTACCAATTTGTACATCTGTACTTGCACTTCCTAACTGACTTTTTGAAAGCTATAGTGATCTATCACAAAGTGAATTTTAGGCTAGCTCTTAGTAGTGCTTAAAACTATGGTCTAGAGAATCTTTCCAAATAACTTCAGTTTGCATAAGTTGGTTCTTTTTTCTATTGTTTCTGTATAGATTTCTCAGTGGCTATAAAACTTGGCTTATTTAAGCTGAGCTTCGTATTGGCCTTGTTACAGGCTTCGTGTGGGATTTTGGTCAGGTGTTTTGTGTTAGGTGTGTCTGCCTGCAGGGCTTCAACCTAATCACATGCTCTACCTTATTTATGTCAGTGGTAGTATTGACAGTGCCTTTTATTTAAAAAAAATATGTTTAATAGTCTTAACTTTTTAAAACGTAAGTTCAGAATTGTGTTAGTAACATATAATTTAAGTAAGCTGTATAATTTAGGAAGGGGAGAACCAAGAGTGGTTGTCAAATCTATCACTCATTTATGGAGCTCTTCAAAATGGCATACTTAGTGTCAGAAAAAGAGAGAGAACTTGTAATTCATTGACTAGAATTGGTTTACCTGGTGTTCAACCAATAGTCTTAAGTAAGTGAATGAGCTGACTTTTAAACTTTTGTCCTGAAACAATCTTCTTGTGCCTATTCTTCCTTCCCCCCATCATGCTCATTGGAAACTTTGTTCTTGGGGGTTAAAAACAGCATTATAATAAATGAAAACTGGTTTATGATTTATGTTAAATGTTCCTTTGTTGCAAGACAGCTTTATGTAGTTACGACTTGGGAGCTGTTGGCTTTTTTAGGCACTTAGAAGTGATTTCATTGCGTTAGGTTTACTTTAGAAATAGCATGAAATACAATTTTGGAAGGGAAATGGTAGGAGAAAAAAAAATTGGGCAAAGATGACCTCATTTTCCTTGTCTCATATGTTAACCTTCATTTATTTAGGAAAATGCATTCTGATATTATATTTCTGCTGATAATTCAGTTCTTCAGAAAAATGTTAGCTAATTGGTGTATAAATTAAAACTGCACCATGATAGAAGTGGTTTCTTCAGTTCTGAGATATTTGTGTAATCTGAAAGAATGTTAACCATAGTGCTAAAATAATTTATGTGAATAAAGTTTTCTGCACGTTTTTCCAACCTTGATGTTTTGGTATGCAATTGACAGTTGTCAAACTACATTTCTTAAGACTGTTTTGACATATTTTGGCCTAAATGTAATTTTCAGGTATACTTCAAACTGTCTTGCTCTGGTTACATGCATGAATGATGAGCATAAATTATCTTTCCTGAAGAAGATATTCAATCCTGAGGAGCTGGTACATTTCAGACTAAAGTAAGGACTTTTGAAATCTCGAACACTATTTGTTTTTCTTGATGGCTTTCAGCTGAATTAATAAACATGGATTTCACAGGTTGCTAGAAGAATCTCAGCTGCAGAATGTGGAACAAGCCCTAGTTTTGGCCAATCCAGACTCCTCATTTTGGCAAAAGGAGAAAGAACTGCACTATACACAAGGACATGTTGTGTCGGGCGACCTCTCTGCACGTGTAGTAGCTGTCTGTGGCATTGTGCTGCCTCGACTACAGCATGTTTCTGAAGAGCAGGTCTGTAATCCACAGCTAAATCAGTACATTTTTGTTTTAGGAATTTCTAAGTACAGTGAACTGACTTTATTTCCTGATTAGACGGTTTTGAGATACTATGGGTAATGTGTGTATCTTTCTCAGCGTGTGCTGTAAGCTAGTGTTGCATAATACAGACACCACAAAGAAGCTCTGCAGTGGAATGAAGCAGTGAAGGAGCAATAGTGCTGTTCATTTTACCTTTATGTAGCAGTTTGTAGAAACATACTACAAAAGAATATTCAGCCTTACATAGTGACTCCAGTCTCAGAGTGACAATCCATAGCTGACTAAAGCCAGGATCTGGGCCAGTTGCTTTTACCTGCATGACATAGATTTTTTTTTTTTTTATGCTATACAGACGTCTTTTATGCAGCCTTTCTCCAAACATATGCTCAGTTCTTCTCATAAAAGAAAACAAGGATGCTGTTTAAACTCTCCCAGAAGGCAGAGAAAGGGGAAAGGAAGTGAACAAGAATTTACTGTCACCACTTGAGAAAGTGTAATGCAGACTACAGTGCCTTACAGTTTTGGGAAGCCCATCGAAGGCATAAACCTTTTTAAACAAACAGTATTTAACCTTTTTTCTTCTAAATTGCTATTTAACTTAAGCTGTTCAGATCACACTTTGTAGCTACAGCCAGTATTCCTGACTATTTTTCTCCGTTAGGTACCAGTTTTAGCTCTTAGCTGCATTTTTTTGTTTAATTTTGTAACAGTGATCTACAACAGGACAAAGAAATGAGTGAAGACTACCAGTGTCCAGAATTATTTGAGTAGCAGAAGCAAGGAAAGAGGGTTTTTCCTCCAAATTCTTCTTCCCTCCCAACCCTTTTTTCTCTCTGCTTCTGTTTTTGAATTCACTGTTTTCTAGCTTTCTGGGATTTTTTTTTAGGATTGAGAGAGTGGTTTGAAATTCACTGTAGGAGGGGGGAAACTGTAGAGCTGTTTATTTAAGAAGATTCTTACTCCCGTGGCAGTGTCACGGCTGCTGCAGCTGTACTGAAGCCAGGCCATGCTATAAACTGGATTACTGAAAGAACACTCTTTTATCTGTGAGGGAGGAGAGAACTTTCCTGAAAGGAATGCTTTTATTTTTTTTAATAGCCACAGGTATTCCACTGATCTGGTCTACAGTGTAGTTCCAGTTACAATAGGGAGGTTCCAGTGACAGCTGTATCTGAAAAAAAGGTCAGACTTAAACACAAGACACTTGTTTCAATGCTCTGATTTCTTTCCCCTGAGCCTTTTGGCACAAGGAGCTCATTTTTATGCTGTATATTGATATGTAAGTGACTGTAAGAGTCAGAATATTTGGAGACTATCTGTAGCATTGATTAATTACCATTCAATAAACTGCATTCCTTTAATTTTGAATAAAGTGAAAATGTTATTGAATATACCTTTTTTTTTTTCATTCACTGAGTTTAATGATCTTATACTTCGGCCTCTACAGAAAGAAGTAAATACTCATATTCATTAATTTAATATTTATATTTGCATCACTTGAATGCAACTGCTATTTTTTTTTGTCCTGTGATTTGGACCCATTCTGATGACTGAATTTCACTCATATTGCAAATTGTATTTGATTGACATGAGTTATGACTGAATAGTTATTATGCCTGTACTGACAACTTAGTGCGAATTCCCTTTGTGATCAAATTGTATATATACTTTTCATTAAGTGTTTCACCTATAATAGGTTTTGGATGAAATCTGTTTTAATATCTGTCAATAAATACAACTTTAGACTCCTTTATTTTATTTGATATGCAGATCTGCAGACCAAAATTTTTCTTGTTGTTAGACTTACTTTCCTAATTGTTCTGTGTTGTACAGCTGTAAGAAAAGTAATTTCAGTGTAGTAACACAAGTTTTATGTTTGAACAGGAAAATAACACCAGCAGTTTTGTTTTGGTTGAATCTGCCTTCACAAATCTTCAAAATCTTGCTATTGCTGTAGCATATCAGACTCCTGTTTTATTAGAAGGACCAATAGGATGTGGCAAAACTTCTTTAATTGAATATTTAGCAGCTGTTACAGGAAGAGCAAAACCTCCTCATATTTTGAAAGTTCAGCTTGGAGATCAAACTGATAGTAAGGTAACTGATGGATTTGTTTTATGTTTGGATTATGAGACATAACTGTTGCTTAAAGCATGGACTTAATTTTCTAATAACATAATGTTATCACTCAAGGATCCTACGGTGCCCAACTCTTTAGTACTGGTCTTACTATTTATGAGAATGAATAAGTAAACAAGAAAAGTTATTTTCCAGCAGATTTTTAGTTCTTTGCATAATTGTGCTGAACCTGTGTCTTTCAAATTATGTTTTATCAGAGTTTTTCTATGTGGAATCAAAAAATTGATTTTTTTAAATTTGAAAAAGTAGGATTATGATGCCAAAGGTTGTATGAACACTTTTATTTCAGTTTAAGTGAGCTAATGTCAGTTTAATCTGATGCCTTTTTTGTGCTAAAGGTGAGATAAAGTAAGATAATGGGATGTTGAGGTGACTTGCAGGTACATAATAATGATTAAGCTCTATCTGTAGATAATTTTGTGTACTTCTTTTGCATATAGAATTTTAGAGCTTGAGTTGATTTATGTTGTTTGGCACAATTTATTTTTAGTTTTCAAAGATGGTTAGTATCTACCAGAAGTTATCAGAAAGTTTTTATTAGCATGCATAAGCATGTTCTTTGCTTGCATGGAACACCTGGTTTCACCATCTCTCATCTGTATCTTCTCATTTACAAGACTAAGACCATCATATTTAAGAAAAAATGATGAAGTTCAAGGTATAAAATATGTGGCAGTAAAATCATAAACTCAATTTTTTAAGCAATGTTTAAATATTGAAGTTACAATTTCAGAGAAAAGCAAAGCTTTGACTGGATTTTACCTTTGAATAACTTGTTTTATAGTTCTGTTTGCTACCTTAGTCACAGACTTTTCAGAAACATAAAATGAAGTTTGGTGTGACCCTAGACAGTTTTCTGTGTTACTTTAGAGCTCTTGTAAACTAGCGTGGCACAGCTCCTAAATTCACTTCCAGTTACATGATATATTTTAATCATTATGTTTCAGTTAAATTGCCACTGGAAGGGGGAACATTTTCTTCTTAATTAAAAAAAGTGCAACGCTAGGCATAGATTATCAGACAGATTGCTTAGTAAGGTGGAGGCTAAGTGTCACTTCTGTCCCAACTTCTGTCCCAACTTCTGTCCCATGCTTTTCTCTGGGGAGGTGACGCCCAGGTCTCTGATGTGCTGATTGTTTCTGTCACAGACGCTGCTGGGTATGTATCGATGCACAGATGTACCGGGGGAGTTTGTGTGGCAGCCTGGCACCTTGACACAAGCTGTTACCAAAGGTCACTGGATACTTCTGGAGGATATTGATTATGCTCCTCTGGATGTGGTATGTAGGTTTATGTTTGCTTTAAGGTACTTGATGCCCACGATGGCAGTTTTGGGCATTGAATCACCAGGATTCTGTAGCAGCACGCTGAAAATGCTCCTCCTTTAGAAGGGGTTAGAAAGAATTCACCTGTCTTTGTTCACGTATTTGCACACCTCATTAGTTTTTGTCTTTGTTACAGAGTAGTCCTGACCCTGCCACTGATGCCAGATTTCACTCGGAAAACTGGAATTGACGCTGATAATGAGCTGATAATGTGTCTGATAATGTGTCTATTTAATAATGTTTTGGTGTTTGAAACCAAACGTGGCCCTAAACACCACAGAATATTGTCAATATATGAGGCTGGTGCTGTTAATAAGGCTTTTTTTGGTGTTTTATCGTGTGGGGCTTTTTTTTCTTTCAACATATTTTTTCTTACACATTTCTTGCATATTAAAAATGTGTTATTGCACTAAGCATTATAAGTTTTAACAGATTTCCTTGTTTTTTGGCTCCACAACAACTAGTTAGTCAGTCATCCTTGCATCTTGAATTAATGGCTGCTGAAAACAAGTCATTTGCGAGAATGGTGTGATAAAGATTCTTTGCTGCATAGGCCTGCTGGACATTCTGCTGATTGTTTCCTTTCATATCTGTTCCATAAAGCATCCTTTGCGTGACTGAATAACCTGTTAGTTTGTTTATTAGGTTCTAGGCTTCTGATATTAGAAATAGAAATAGAATATTTGTAAGAAAGCAGATGAGTACTGTTTGTGTGTACAGACAGTTCACTGCTAGGGGGTCATGCAGTCGTTTGCTTCTGTGGACTCAACTCATTGCACTCATGATGAGCATACCCTGAGTAGTATCCTGCATTCATCAAATCCCCTTCTTCAGGTCCTCCCTGCAGGCATCTTGTCTGCTTTCTCCATATCAAAGGATCTCTGTGTGCCTCCCTCCGTGCTGAGGGGTCGGTGTGGTCATAACCTCCCTTCTTTCTTTCTTTCTTTCACCATTACTGTCCTTCCCTGGGGAAGGGTAGATTCCTTAAATAGATACCAAACTCTCCTGGGGGTGCTGGCAGTGTTTACACTGAAAAAGGTTGATGTTTGAGAATGACATCTTTGAGACACAGGTAATCTTTGTTCAGGCAGATAAACAAAATAAAGCTTCTGATCGGAATGTGTCTAGTAAGTCATTTGATAATTTAAAAGTAAATAGTTTTGATTTGGACTTGCAGTGTAAAGGCTGTCATTTCCATTCTCTTGTCATTACATTTCAGTATAGGAGAAAAAAAGGTAAGTAAACATTACACCTGTGACTTCCACTGCTGATTAAAATTGCTGGGAGCTCTGTAATTCCCGTTAGCATCACGTGGAACTGCAATCTCTGGGAATGGCAGTTGCTGGCAATGTAATGGTGCTCGGTGGCATTGCTCCAGCATCTCAAGTGTGAAATAAGTGTGGGTGGTTGTGCTGTCTGTTAGCGTCACCAAAAAAAAAAATAGTTCTGTAATTTTTCTTTTTCTCTCCAGATCTCTGTGCTGATTCCTCTTTTGGAGAAAAGAGAGTTACTGATTCCTGGTCGTGGTGACTGTTTAAAAGTAGCACCGGGATTCCAATTTTTTGCAACCAGGAGGTAGGTTTGTAAACTTAAATGAGACTGAGAGCATGGATATCCTGCTTTTAAGTCCAAGGTACTTTTAAGTGCAAGGTACTTGTGTAGGAGTATTTTAGCAATTTCCAATTAACAGGCAATATAGAAGCCATAGAAGCTGTGAATTTTTTTTTTTTTTGCACTTGAAAGCAGCCTTGGGGTGAATCCCAATCTTTGTACAGAAAAATCACTTCAGCGAGGCTGAGGGAATGAACCTTGCTGGGAGGAACCCTACAAAACAAACCCATCACCAAGACAAAATACTACTCTTAGGAATTACTGTGTGAAAAAGCTTTATTATAGATATTTATGTAAGTCTTACATTAATATAGACGTTTGTAATGTTTTCTAACCAGAAAAAGATACAATATACTCTGCCTGGTTGTTTCACTGTAGTAGTGGCTCATGCCTCGGATGTCAAAATGACTTTTTGTATAGGAAGACATAAAATTGTATCAAGGTTAAAGGTTAGGAGGTCTGTATGGGGAATGGCAGTTACATGGTTTTCAAATGTTTTGTAGTTTATTTCAAAGCTTTTAACAAATTTTCCTTCTTTTTGTCTTCCTTCTATAAATTTGTTCTTTTCTTCTGATCTATTTTTTTCTGGAATTGAGTCTTCTGTATTCAACTCTTTCGGTTGCCTCATTTCATAAGAATTTTTATTTCTGTATGCATGGTTGTCATGGTTTAACCTCAGTCAGCAACTAAACACCACACAGGCACTGTCTCACTCCCCTGCAGCAGGGTGGGGGAGAGAGCTGGAAGAGTAAAAGTGGGAAAAATCATGGGTTGAGTTTAGGTGAAGCAAAAGGTTTCCACACAAACAAAGAGACAAACCCTATCACTCCGAGCATCCCCACCCTTCCTTCTTCTTCCCACAGCTTTATATGCTAGGCACGACCCTGTCTGATATGGAATATCCTTGTGGTCAGTTGGGATCAGCTCTCCTGGCCGTGTCCCTTCCCAGCTCCCTGCATACCCTCACTGTCCTCTCTGCTGGGGTGGGCTGAGAAGCAGAAAAGGCCTTGACTCTGTGGAAGCCCTGCTCAGGGATAACAAAGACATCCCTGTATTATCAGCACTGTCTTGGTCACAAATGCAAAACACAGCTCCATACCAGCTACTATGAAGAAATTTAACTCTATCCCAGCCGAAACCAGCACATCAGTGAACAGCTTGTAGAGCAGCAAATTATAATTTTCATTGGGCTAGTCAGAGTAGATTCCATAGATCTGTTGCGGTTTACATCTGGGAGATAGTATTTAACACTTGAAACCAAGCACAATACAACAAAGAAGAAAAAATGTAACAAAAACCCACCAGAAAACAAAAGCCAAACCACAACCCCCAATCTAATGCTTTGCATGTGCAAGGCTACTTCTACAGTGGGTGAAAACACATGGCTGAATAGTTATTTCTGCAGTAAAAGAACAAAGGGAATGAAATGTACGATGGAAAGAGCTGAGTCTGGAGGACAAGGAAGAATAATTGTGAAACACTGTGGAGGGGTCAGGGCTGGAGATGCTTTTCCTGCATCTCTGCAATAAGATCACAGATCCTTTAAGGTATTTCACAGGCCACTTCTGTCAGCTTTCTCTCTTTACAAAGGATTCAGTGTGTTGCTCCTGATAGACAACTGACAGTCAGTTAAGTCTTTCTGAAAGTATCTCTGTGGAGATTTTGCATTATAGGGAGAAGAACACTGTGATAACAGGTAATTTGGGAAGCATGGATAGGCAAGGTAGGATATGTGACAGTACAGTGGCAAGCAGTGTCATTTATGCCTGTTGCATTATGCTGTAGCAGCTCTATGTAACATGTTCTTTGATGCACAGAAATGCACTGAAAATGCTGAATTCTTCAGCCACACTCAACATGCTGTGTTTCTTCATGTTGTTTTGATTTAGGATATTCAGCTGTGGTGGAGGTTGGTACAGGCAGCAAAGCAGCCATGCTGCTCTTCTGGACAAATACTGGACCAAAATACATCTGGATAACATGAGCAAAGGAGAACTCAAGGAGGTATGGGGTGTGTTGCTCCATTGTGGCATGTGGATAATTGTTTCAACTCAGGGTAATAAATGGTTTTCAGTGGTTAATTGAATCCTTATTTTTATCTTCAAGTTCCACAATAGACCCTTACTATTTCAGCTTTGTGCTGCCAATTTTGACGTAAAAAGACAGTTTGTCAGGAAAATTTGAACGAAGATTCCTGGAACTTGCCTTGACAGACACAATTCTGTTTTGTGTGGGTCTAAGAATCAAGTTACTTTGCCGCTTGTTAGCCCACACAGACCTGAAAGCAGAAGTAGCAAAAAAAAAAAATTGACCTTACTCTAATTCTGAGTCCTAAGCTTTCAGTTGAAAAATAGTTGGTCAGCTATCAATTAAAAATAACTGCTTCTATTAACATCTTTCTTTTGTTAGCATCTCTGTGAAGTGTTTGCTTTGTGTAGTTCTTCAGACGATTAAAGTAGCTCAGGGCTCATATGAAAATAGAATTCTCTGGAGATTCTCTTTGTGATACAGAGCTCAAAACAGGATCTGATTCTACAAGACCCTTGGCTAAGGGAAAAGGTAATGAATAATATCTAGCAGAAGAGTGGAGGAGAAAGTTCTGAATTTTCTAGAATGAAGAAGATAGTTTTTTCAGTAGAATTCATTCACTCCTTTGGACTCATGCAGCAGCCAGCACAGTTATTAGGTGGCCTTAAATATCTGTGTGTTTTTTTTCCCTTTCTTGTCATTTGTCAGCTAATTGTTAGGAATGGGGCAAGAACAACTATCAAAACCTTATGAAAAAACAAAACTTTTTGCTAGATGTGTTACTTTTACCACTAGGTTCTTTTTTTATTCTTTTTCTGCAACTTTGTAGCTTCAGTCACAAAAATTATGAATTAAGCACTAAGATTCCATAGTAGTAATAGAAGAGACAATGTTATAAAATACCCACCTGCTTGCCTTGAAAACAGACTCATGTTCTTCTTGTTAATCTTAAAAGTCAGTCTGGCAGGGTAGGACCAGTTTTCTTGGCCTGTATCTGTGAAAAGTGGTTTTGGGAAGCAATATTTTGGTTGGCAAGCTTTAGTGGAGAGAACTGGGCTAAAAGGAAATTACAAAGGAAAAATTATCCCCTTAACGTGCCTTTGTCAGCACAGTGAATAGACAATTTGAATGCTCAAAAGAATTTAGTCAGAAAAAGAAGGGCGAGACCTAAGGACTTCTGTAATCAGTTGTAAAGCTGTGTGGTCATGTTTTGTGTTCAGATAGGATTGAATGTACTTTTTGTTCTTCCTGTTGGTATTTGTGCAAATGTATTAAATGAATTGGGGTAGAGTAGAGTTGACAAAGTTCATTTTTGGCACCAAAATCAGTATCATAGTAGTCATAATTTCTATTTTCTTCAGATAAGAGGTTGCAAGAGAGCAGTTTCATGTAGCTTGCTAGCTAAAGTGTCTATTGAAGTGTCTCCTGGTAAAAACTGGGATGCTGTTGGTTTCTTTCCAATGGAGATGGGTTTTTTTGTTTTGTTGTTTTGTTTCATTTTTTTTTCTTTTTTATTTCTTCTTTCAGGTCCTCCAAAGGAGATACCCCAACCTTGCCCTTGTGACAGATCACTTGCTAGACATTTTCATTGACCTTGCTGGAGACAAGTACCAGGCACCAGAAAACAATGCTGCTGGCTCCAGTCACATGCCAGAAGCAGCATCAGAATCGAGATCAGAACATAAGAAACCAAATCTGGAAGGACGAGAACTATCTCTAAGGTTGTCTTTTCTTACATGTTTATTGGAAGTCAGCTAGCCACAGAGATAGAAGGGTTTATTTTTGTTATTTTTCTTAATTTTTTTAAAATAATGTCAAAAGCTTGAATAATTAAATGAGAATTTTGCAAAAGCTGGAAAGATACATTTTTTGTTTTAAAATAATGATTACTATATTGTTTAAAGAAACTCATTCTGGATTATTTAAACTTCCTATTTGCTATACTTACTTTTTGGGAGGCGTGGGGGGACGTGTGGGTTTTGTCATATGCAGTGCTTAGTTGCTATCAGGCCATATGAATTTATTCTTAATTGTTGTTAACCCAAGATATCAGTATTAGTTAAGAGCTGGAAGGTGCTGTATAGTGTTCTCTCAGTAGCTAGAAGATAACGTTTTCAGCAACTGAGTATATTATCTAGATTATTTCATACTGAACACTCAGCATTATAACTTGAGGTGACTGAAAATAACTGTATCTGTAATGTACTGTTAATTTCAGAAATTCTGTGATAAAATGTAGTTTGATGCTGAATTATTTCTTCCTCTCTTACCAAATGTCAGTTCTACTCATCTGGAATTTCTGTAACCAGTACTGCTTTGTGAATTAGTTAGTAAATGCTAGGTGTGGGCAGTACCTAATATTTTTGTGGAGCATAAGAACGTCAGTTTTTTCTAGAACAAAGTTTCCTTTTGTTGCCTTTTGGAAGATCTTGTTGTTGGTAAGGAATCAGTTTCTTGAAAAAATAGAGGGGTTTATACCTTTCTGGATTCTTTAATACCTTTCATGTTTACAGTTACCTTATGATTTAATGGAGTATGTATTATCTGTTTATAAGCAACATTGGTCTTTGTGCTCAGCTGCTCCTCAGAATTACCATCCTCTTTATGTCTTCCCATGTACAACTTGCACAACAACTACACGTGCAAGTGCCAGAAGATGATGTTGTGACCTAAGTTGAACATGAAAGAAGGTGCTGTGTATTTTGGCATGTTTGTACCAAGTCTTTTCGGTTTTTTTTTTTTTAGAGACCTACTGAATTGGTGCAGCAGGATTGCTTACAACTTCGACAGTAATTCTTCAACCACAGCAGTGAATATTTTTCAGGAGGTGCGGTAAGACTTGATCCAGAAATTGGTCACCCAGGTTCTAGCATTGTCTCACAAAATACTCTCTTCGGGAATGTGAGATAGGAATTTGTTAGGTTTTGTTTGAAGCAATTGGACCGTAGCTGGAATGTTTGTGGTCTCTCTGATCAGAAGCTTTTGTTGCTAATAGGAAAGTCATTTGCAGTAAGGTGCTAAAAGACTTTACTGCTGTCATACAAACAGCATGGTGCAAAATATTTTTTACTGATACAAGCTGGGATTGCAGATGACTAAGACCTTTCTTTTTCTTGCAAAATGAGGCTGCTTTTGTACTTTCCTATTCATCTGTTTACAGTCTAGGTTGGGAATTCTTTGGGTGTGCATCAGTCAGAGGCAGTTTTGAGATGTGAGATCTTGTAATGTTACTTCCTTCTCCGTTTTGATTCATTTGTCTAAAAATAGGTTTTGTGACTTGGCATTGAAAAGTTTTGATTTTTGGTATAAACCCACTACCTTACAGAGTTTAGAAGTTGTTATTACGTCTTTTTGAACTCAGTTGTTTGACTCAATGTGAGGACAGTGAAATAGTTTTATTTACAATGGTTTGATTGGATTTGGGTTCATTTAGATTAAGATGGTGCTTGTCAGATAAAATCATGCAAAACTAGTGTTCAAGAAGTTGGTTTTCCCCTTGACAGGCATTAGACTGTTTCACAGCCATGTTGTCCAACCAAGGGAGCAGACAGAAAATGGCAAAAGTTATTGGAAGTTACCTAAACATTTCAAAAAAAAAGGTATGTTGAGCTATAGTTAATATGATCTTTATAGCTTGCAATTTTTCCATGATTAATCGAAATACATTATGCTATTTTTTATTTAAAATTATGCCTGCCTCTCTGTCCCAAACAGTTTTTTTTTCTTTCTGTTCCATCCCGGGATCTGTTTTTTTCTTATTTTATTTTCATCTGCTTTTTTTTTTTTCTCTGAAAGTTCCAAGGAACCTGTTTTAGAGGAAATGGTCTCATGATTCACAGCTGAAACAGCAGAGCTGCCTAAGCACACGATACCGCTAGTCTTTACAGGGTTGTAAAGAATGTGTTTTTTCTTAGGTGGTTTACAGTGAACATGAATCACTTAAACGGAGAGATCAGAGAGAAACATGATCTTTACTGCTGGTTGTTCTGTACTCACTGGTTACAAAATCAGCTGCCTCTCTGGAGCTCTATAGATGACAGAATTAAACTAGATCATTTCTTTGTCAACTATTTCTGACTGTAGAAGTCTGCAAAGCAAGTTTCCTCTGTTGTTACTTTGACAGATGGATCCCTGAAACTTCTGTGGGTTTTTCTCTTTGTCATTCTTTGCATTATTTCGTTACAGGAATGTATTATTCCCTGCAAGTGGCAAAATATCCTTATTTACACAAAGGATGTTTTTTAAGGGAGGTTGTTTGTTTATTGTTAAAATAACTGCTCAAGTTTATGTAGTTGAACTACCATGAAAGCCGGTGAAGTAGAAATACAGGGCAAAGATTATTACCAAGTTATTAAGTTGCAAGTTGTTTGTACAGATAGAAACACTTCTGAGGTCCTTCACTGTTTTAGGTGATCGGTATCTAAAACCTGCAAAGTTTAGAATTTTACCATTAAAAATTAGCTTGCTGCAAAGTAATACTGATAGCATGGCCTGGGTGTTCTCACTGTAATGCAACATTAGTGTTGGAAATGCTGATGCTTTTTTTCACAGGTGGAATTCTTCTGTGAACTCTATAAACCAGAAATTTCAATACGGGAACAAGAAGTCTCTGTTGGAAGAGTGCATCTTGTGAAGAAGCAGAATCAGGCTCTCACTGTACAGAGGTAAAATACCCTGTAGTTTTCATGTGGACTGAAATACTTTGTGGTGGAATAGAATAGATTGCAAGTCACAGGGTTAAGAAAAATGCGGATTGGGTATTCTCACTCTAATGAAAGGAATGGGAGAGTTCTTTCCCTTGCCATCTTAGTTTTACCTTGTGTATCTTTGAGACTGTCTGCATCATGCTTCTGGCAGCCAAAGCATGGAGATTTTCCGCTTCTTTGAACTAGAGCGTCTTCAAAGCAGTGTGGATCCACAGCTGTTAGAAAAAGATTTTGATGAATCTACCTTTGTAAAGGGAGATTTTCGTAGTATGTGTTGCTACCTCCATTGGCCAGGAAGTTATTTGGAAACCCTGAATTTTTAGGTTGTATCTTGAAGAAAATAAGTATCTTAGAAGGATATCTTAGAACTATTTCTTTACAGACCTGTATTAAAAAAAAAATCCCGAATCCAACCACTCCACTAAAAAAATAATACAGGTAAAAATTGGAATGAGCTCCTTGATAAATCTTAGTTTTGAGTAACTTGCTTTGTTTTTTTCAGGGCAAAACATACCTTTGCTGCCACAAGGCCATCTGCAGTATTGATCGAACAGCTTGCAGTGTGTGTTGTCAAAGGAGAACCTGTGCTTCTGGTTGGTGAAACAGGAACTGGCAAAACATCAACTGTTCAGTACCTAGCTCATATTACAGGTAAATAATGTGTGATAATTGTAACTTACATGAAGATAATTTGAAAAACAACAAATGAACAAACCCACGAGTTGATGGTGCTTTTTATTTCTGTTTCAAGGACACCGTTTGAGGGTTGTCAACATGAACCAACAAAGTGACACGGCAGATCTCTTAGGGGGGTGAGTCACTGACCACTGTTTTGTCTGTTCTGCATAACAGATGGGCAGTATCTGTTTCATAGTAGGATAAATGTCTTACTAAACATGTTTGCATGCAGAAACCTTGTTGTCCTTGCTGAAGAATAGAGCAGTTTCGCTGAATTGTGTGCAGGGCTGTATGTGATGAAGTCATTCAAAACCACAGCCCAATGTCTATAAAAATGGCTAAGCTGTTAAGTATAAATCTGATATAATATTCACTGGACATATTATTTGGTAGTATTACAAATATTTTGCTTATCAGGGTGTTCCTGTCTTTACAAAATCACCTCATGAGGTGCATTTAAATATGTGCAGTTTTACTTAGTTTGTTAGCTGAGTAACAAACTTCAACAACAAGGGTTCATCCATGCAGCATATTGTTTCAAGTAACTGGTTTTGGGCTTGTTTTCTTTTCTAAGTTCACAGATAACTCTGTCTCACATAAGTAATAACTCTTTTGCTTCTCTTCAGTTACAAGCCTGTGGATAACAAGCTGATCTGGCTCCCTCTGCGAGAGTCTTTTGAAGAACTCTTCTCTCAGACGTTCTCTAGGAAGAAAAATCAAACATTCTTGGGACACATTCAGACTTGCTACAGGCAGAAACGTTGGCATGATCTGCTAAAACTAATGCAACATATTCATAAATCTGCTATTAATAAAGAAGTAAAAGAAAATGCATCTGGTAAGACTTCAGATGGATCAAACACACATTAGTGCTGAACCACTGCAGAGGGTAGATAAATACTGGTGACTTCTGTTCTTTTAATTTGGGTTTGTTTGAGGGTTGGGGTTTTTTTCCTCCCCCTATATTACATCTTTTTGTCTGATTTTGAGAAATGCAACGTCAACATTGCAACAAGATATTCAGAACTCTGTTAGAATAATGGTTGAGCTTTGTTTTGTTGATTTTTTTTTTTTTTCTTTTTGTGGTAGTGGTGTTTTCTTGGGTTTTTTGGTGGGGTTTTTTTGTTTGTTTGGGTTTTTTTTGTTTTTTCCTTTTTCTAACTCATCTCTGCTGTTTGCTATGTCTGAGAGTGTGGAGATTAACTTGTCTGCCCTATGGTACCCTTGACATCTGGTCTCCACTCAGCACTTGTTTGCTGTGCTCGTGAGCAGTCCTGGTTGTTTGTGTGTCAGTCTTCTTTGTGAATGTATTCATACGTTCAGTCCTGGAACCTGCTTTTGTCTCACAAATACGTCCTCTTTAAAAAACAAAGCAAAATAACAACAAAAATACCCAAACCCAAAGTAATAACTGTTTTAGGGTAGTAGTAATTTTAAGAGCTTGCTTTTGCCTTGGTTCCTCTGTCAGTGATGCTGACCTGCCTAGTGCTCTATTTTGTTCCAGTGTGGTTTTGTCTCCAAATAAGTTCTTCTTGTTTTATACTTCGCAACCCATTTTGGGGCTGAGGCAGTGTTGATACTTTGTCTTGCATGGAGTTGTTTCTGGTTCTAGATCAGCAGAACAAGTGTAGTTGTAGCCTTCATTCAGTTTGGGCTAAATAAAATTAGTTATGAACTTTATCTCCACTCTTCTTTTAACTGATTCTTCTGAATATGCAGATACTAAAATAAATGCCCACAAATGCTAAAAAAAAAAAGAAGAGTGTTTAAAGACCACTTATTGCAAGAATTGGCAATCCTAAAATAAAGACAAGCTGAAATCTGTAACTTGCAAGGTTTCGTAAGGACTTTTGATGCTGTATGTAGCTCAGGTAGTGATTTTAACAAATAACTGAAATCAGTGCTATAGTAAATAATGTTGTAACTGATCAGCAGCAGTGTTCAGTTATTGATACTGAAGTGTTCATCATTAATCTGTCATAAGGGTTATAAATTAGGATATTTTTTTTGACATGTCTCTGTCTCTCGAAATTAGAGAGTGGTAACAGTCATGCTGGAACAAAGTGCAATTTAAGTATTTGTTCCTCGTCTGGGAATTAATAGCAAATTATCTGAACACTATTGACATATGGGTACTGTTAAATTTAAAAAACAAAAAAACCACAAATGCACAAAACCAAAACAACGAGATTAAATAATTTTTTAAATTTGTGGTGTGTCTGCAGGTCTTGAATGTTTTTGTTGCTCAAGCTTATTTTGTATCTCTGTGCTTGAAAGAACTTGATTAAAATACTGTTGTCAGACATTTTTTTGTGATATTGTTCTGATGGTCCAAACTTAAATTTGTTTTGCTTGCAGGCTTACCACTGAAGGAGAAGTGGGAGGCATTTGGTCTTAAACTGAATCATGCTCATCAACAGATGAAAATGACAGAAAATGCTCTTCTCTTTGCATTTGTTGAGGTATTTAGATATTTGCATTTTGATGCTGGGAGGAATAAGGAGAAGTATTTAAAAGACTTTGCAATCAGTCTGATATAAATAGCTTACTTGCGGTGAAGTAAAAGGTGTGCCATGATAACTCTGTGAAATCAAGTGTGCAGATTCAAGGAAGCAGTGGTAAGATGGGCAGTGGGAGACTGGTTTGTGGTAGCACATTAATTCTGTCCTGTATAATAGGAATTAGGACTGGTATGATAAAGACTATCAGTATGCCATACCTTCTTTTCAACTCTAGGAGATTAGAAGAAAACTTCTTGATCAGTCTCCAGTAGGTCATGCTTCTGTCTAGGGATTCCTGTGAAGGGTTTAGTATTAAGAATCTGTGCTGTTCATCTGGAAGTGATTTTTCTAAACGTTTCAAACCCATAGTATATTTTAATAACATTAAGTGTGATTAGAAGAAACTATGAGGTTTATTTATGCTTGTTTCTTGTCACCCTGTTAATCTGAATAGATGCTCTCAAATTCCACATAAAGTGTGTGAAATGTTGACCAGTCCTCTATAAAAAAATGTATGTATGAATAGTTGGAGAACCTCTGACTTAAGTATAGTTTTAATTCATAGGGTACAGATTCCTTAGGAGCATAATACTGCTTATGTCTTTGGATTTCTTTGGTTTAACTTTATTCTCATGTGGTGTTAGTGAAGCATATGCACCACAGTGGTAGATTGCACAAGTAAGGGACCTTAAATCAGTTATATTTGAGCCAATCTAACTGGTAACTGATACAATGGTATGATAACTGTCTGACTTCTGTGACTGGCAAAATAATTGCTGTTATTGAGAGAGAGCAGCAAAACTGCTATTGCTGTAAAAGGTCTGGAATTGCCATTTGTCTAATCAAGCCATAGACCGCACACCAAGTATTTCTAGTATCTGAATGCTTCAGTTGACACTTCATTGCTGGCAACATGATTAACAAATTGATCTTACTTTTAGGGTACTCTGGCACAAGCAGTAAAAAAAGGAGAGTGGATTTTATTGGATGAGATTAACTTGGCTGCAGCAGAGACTTTGGAGTGCCTGAGTGGTTTATTGGAAGGATCATCTGGGTCGCTGGTGTTACTAGACAGAGGAGACACAGGTACTATTTCTATGCTTGCTTATGCTGTATCTTGGTGTCCAGCTAAGTTCCCTATCCTGTGTAGCTCAAAGTAAGTTTAGGTCATTTACCATTAAAATGAATGTGTGCAAAAGAGAGCAATGTGCTCTTTGGAGGCTTCATACTTCTTTGCAAAAAGTCCAAAACACTTGTGTGTTCTCAACAGCACCGCAGGGGCTGCTGTGTAGAAAGTTAACTCCTTTTACAGATGTAAAGATAAAAAAATGCAGTTCCTGAATGCTGCTCTCAAGAGCTACAGACAGAGGCAAATGTTGTGTGAGCATCCCGGGCTGGGTTTTCTTCCTGGCCAAGGGAAGCACTGGCTATTGTTCTGAAAGAGACAAAAGGAGTTCCAACTTTAGGGCTTACATAATTTTTGAAACGTTTTGTGTTGTTACAACATCTTGCTACATACAGAAAACTCAGGGTTTCACTTGCCTGTGGCTGTCGTGAAGATGCAGGTACTTCTGATAAAATCCTGTGGGGTTATTCTCTGAACATTTTTGACGCTGGCATTTTAAAGAAAATTTAGTAGTGCAGCAATAGAAAGTTGCCTTAGATAAAATACACCATGTTTAGCATAATAAATATCCTGTGTTTATCATGAACCTTCTGTCTTTTATTTCTGTTTTGCTTTAGAGCCTCTTGTCCGTCACCCTGATTTTCGCTTGTTTGCATGCATGAATCCAGCTACAGATGTTGGAAAGAGAAATCTTCCTCTAGGAATAAGAAACAGGTAGGAAATAATGATTCTGGGACAAAATAGTCACTGTCTTTTTCAGGGTTTAATTAGTTTCAGGAGTTGACCAGTGAAGAATGCCTTATCTGAAGCCTGAGGATACAAGTCTGAACTCAAATTTACTGCCTGCTTTCCACATTATGGTGAAGGTTTTCCATGTAACAGAATCAGCAAAATACTTTGGTGAAGTAGCTGAGCTGTGAGCAAATGGTCTAGCAGCAGTGTAGGGCATTGTCAGTGAGGCCAGGAAATGATTATTCTTCACAATTAAGCTGTCAGCACCTGGGAATACTACTGCAGCAGTTTATGTTCCTGACGGGAGTAATAAAGACAAGTAAGTGCTTGGTGTCTGTTTAGCAGCCTTTCTCTTAACTCAGAAGTGTTGATGATCCTTGCAAAAAGCTGCATATCCAGTCTTGTTCACTCAAAAGGAACGTGGTTTGCGAGATGGCGCAGATGTGTGATATTCAAAATATTTGATGTGTGGTCTCAAAGCATATAAGTTGTGGCAAGGCAATTGGAATTGTGGCAATCTATTCTTCAGTACCATCTACCTAATCCTGTACGCACAGATTTGCTTGATGGAGTTTCCCACATGAGTGCCAAAAGTTGCATGTATAGACCCTTCCCAGATTCATAAACACTGGGCAAGACTGTAGAGATGCACCACCTCTGTGTAACTAGTCATTTGTAGTTACTAGTGGCAAAGCAAGGTTTTACTGCTGTTGGCTGTCTTGCAGAATATTGAAAGGAAAGAAAACGAGTGTAATACAGAAGAGACTTCAGCATCAGCATAACTTGCTAAGTTTAAATGAATTCATATTTCTATTTGTCAAAAATATGTACTACTGTTTGTCAAAAATAGCTACTGCTGCATCAGTACTTCATTGTTCAGGCTGTTGAATTTGGGTATCTATTGCAAGTTGTTTAAAATTGTAATTTAAGTCACATTGTTCACTTTCAGTCTAAGAAGTTAAACTAATTCAGATAAATTACTTGAAAGTATTAGTAATACCTTATTTTTCAGCTACTCTGGTTCTTGAGTCTGTCTGTAGGTTTGTCAGTCTATAGGCCTATAGCTTTAACAATCAGTATTCTGTTACTTAAAAGTTTAAAATGTTGTATGCCATGAGATTTATATATAACGTGATTTTTCAGTATGGTCAGGTGTCAGATTGATTGGATTCTTTCAGGTTTACTGAACTTTATGTAGAAGAATTGAGAAATGAAGGAGACTTGCAAGTTCTTATCATGGATTATCTGAGAAGCTTGAATGTGAACAAAAATACAGTGCAAGGAATTGTGAAGTAAGTCGACTGCAGTCTTTTTAAATTCTTGATGAAATAGGTCACAAAAAGAAGATATGTAACTGCAGTCAGTGGTTAGACTGCTCTGGGAAACACTGTAATGCTCCCCATGCAGCAGCTGGCATAGCTTTAGGAAACAGAAGAGCATAGACATCCATCTTAATTCTGAAGGTTTCTGTGCTTGGGGGAAGGAGTTTGTTTTTTTTTTTAATTCAGAGTTGTTTTCTTAGTTGCACCAGTTAAAAAGCGTTGTTGTTTCAGTCCTCTTTCACATCTGAGAGACTAAAATGGTTTGTTTCTGTAGATCATACTGAAGAAGGTCTTTTGTGTTTGTCTAGAGTTACCTTTCTTTCCCTAGTGTAAGATGAACTAGCTCGTGTTTAGAATACGTGGAGTTTATCGTCACTCTCTGTATATCAAGCTCTCTCAAAAATATGGTTCTAAAAATACTCTGTTGCTTTGCTTCCCTGACTGTACAGATGGCAGAGCTTGGCATTGCTTTCCTAACCTGGAGCTTTTAAGAAAAGTAACAGTTGGGGATAAGTTGAGGTGTTGATACTTGGGGTTTAATTCCTTGGAGCAATGGTCTGATCAGTAACAGCTCTATGTAACTTGATTTTTGCAGCTTTTATTTGTCTGTGAGAAAGGAAGCAGAAACAAAGTTGGTGGATGGAACTGGCCACAGACCTCACTACAGTCTCCGTACCCTGTGCAGGGCACTGAGATTTGCAGCATCTAATCCGTGTGGCAGCATAGCACGCTCCCTGTATGAGGTGATTACCTGTGCTAGCATTTGTTTCAGTGTCTATTCACTACAAAGGTTGTTTGGGTAAAGGATAATCCTCTCTAAGTTCGGTATTGAACAGAAATGGTTCTTTAATCTGTGTATCTTTTCCTTAGTTTTCGTGTTTATCACTGAAAAGAATTCTTCTTCTTAGGGCTTCTGTTTGAGTTTCCTGACACAGCTTGACAGAGGCTCTCATCCAGTGGTTCAAAAGCTAATTTGCCAGCATATAGTCTCTGGCAACATCAAAAGCCTTCTCAAGCAGGTAGGCAACTAAAATTATGAAGAGCTGTCTAGTATTTAAAGTAGAATTTATTTTGAGTTGTCTTCTGTCCTTTTTTCCTCTACATTCCCTTCTTGCAGTTTTGTTTTTCATTTTATAAACATAAGAACTAGAAAAAATTAACACCATTCTTTTGTAGTTTTTTACTTTGCTTGAATGTTCATATGTTAGCTGGTTTATTTGTTCATTTGAAAAAATATGGAAGCCTGAATAACTAAAGCACTGTGGAGTGTGGGCAGCTTAATGCAGTGGCTCCAACTGTAAGGCTTTCACAGACTTTCAAGGAGCTTTCTCAGGCTTTATATTTTTAGACTGAATGCAAAACATATGGATATGAAGAAGCATCTGTGCTTTGTCTCTTATGGGAAAGGAGGAATGTTACTGGTGCTGGGAACTCAGCGTGAGTTTGCATGGAGGATGGGGAAGCTTGTTTAAGAGATGTGTATTTGTTTCAAAATAAACCCTTTCGTACTGGAAAATGTGTATGAACATAAAAAGAGTAAAGCAAAGTTCCTGCTTGGAAGTGCCCTTCAAAATTCAGTGCTAAGACCCTTAAGACATTTTTATCTTCATGGCACTGGCAAAGATTCCTGCTTCATGACCCTGAAATAATCTGGTCAGGTTTTTCCTGTGATTTGCATTCTGTGGCAAGGGGACAGTGCTTACTGCAGGAGTGCTCAGTGATTAATTTAAAATTACTTTAGAGAATATGTAGCAGTGGTGTAACAGTAGCTGTTTTCATTAGCAAACTGAAAGTCGTTTGTATAATCTGTTATTTCTGTCATGTCTCCTTAGCAAATACCAAAACCCCAAAGAGGGAGTTTTATACTTATAGAAGGATACTGGATTTCAGCTGGGGACAAGGAACCTACAGTAGATGAGAGTTACGTGCTCACCCCTTCAGTTAAGCTTAATCTGAAAGACATTGTCAGGGTTGTGTCTGCAGGGTAAGTGTTTCAACTTTTTCATTAAAAAAATAAGTTAAATATGTTTGTTGAGGCCTTGAGTGTTGGTGCCCCTCTAGTCCTTATTGTTTGTGTGAATAATGTCTATTTTCCTTCTACTTTACAGTTAACTTTTCCTTATAGAGTGACTTGAAATTTATACATATGTTTCTTGCTTCCTTAAGCCATCTTAGTGCCATAGCTAGTTTTATTTAAATTCTGATCTAGAAATTTGCAGTTAGAATAACCTGCTTATTTCACACTGCCATGAAAAGCTTCTTGGGTAGCTGTCAGCACTTGGGAGTAAAGTTACTTGTATTTCCCTGTTAGTGTGTGATCTTGGATACCCCAAATGAGTTAAGTGGTGGTGTTTTGGTAATGTGGTTTAATAATGTTGACATCTTGTATGTGAGAAAAACATGGCTCATGCTTCTAACCCACTATTTTGGTCATGGCTTTTAGGACTCATCCAGTACTGATTCAAGGAGAGACCTCTGTTGGTAAAACCAGTTTAATTCGCTGGTTGGCTGCTGCTACTGGGAATCATTGTGTAAGGATTAACAACCATGAGCATACTGATATCCAAGAATATATTGGCTGTTACACATCAGATGCCTCCGGAAAGTTGGTATTTAAGGAAGGTAAGTGAACATGTTCTATATACTCCAAATTCCTGTCTCATTTCTGTGACTGGGTTTTTTTTTCTTCTTTTCTGTTTAACTTGTCTGGTTTATTACAATGGAGAGATGACCTGTCATAAAGTTAGCAGTTGCACTTTAGTGATAATCACTTGTGTGAATTTCAGTGAATTCTGAAGAGTTCATGTCTGTCTCATCATGCTCATCCTATTGGATCTAAAGATGATAAGTCAATAATTTAAACAATACTGTTGCTTCCTTCTCTGGATTAGTGTTTATCCTGAGCGAAAATGGGTTGCTAAAAGTATCTGAGTGCATGCTTCTGTTAGATTTGCTTTATAAGATTTTTAACTGGGAATTTTTCTGTTCCTTCCAAGGCATTCTCATAGATGCAATGAGAAAGGGCTACTGGATAGTTCTAGATGAATTGAATTTGGCTCCCACTGATGTTCTGGAGGCTCTCAATCGCTTGTTGGATGATAACAGAGAGCTGTTCATTACTGAGACTCAGGAAGTCGTCAAAGCTCACCCTCGCTTCATGCTGTTTGCCACACAGAACCCTCCAGGTCTCTATGGTGGCAGAAAGGTCTGTATGATCCATTCCTTTGGGTAGCTAAGACTTTAGGGAATTAATCTCTCTCATACATTAAGTGTGATGTGAAAATGTTTTGCTGTGTAGCATCATGAATCTCAAGAGGGAGGGAGTTGAGTGTCTGTAGACTGTCAGTACAGCTGGGTTCTGTTTAGGTGAACTGCTTGTTTCACAGATACAGAATTTCTAATTAATTTTAGGTAGTTGAGATTTAAGTGATTTACTGAACTGGAGTTCATGTATATTATACCTGACTCAGCATTTCTTGTCCAAGAGCACTGGAGAAGATATTCTACTTAGGCTGTAGAAGTCCATTTTGTACTGGTTTTTGCCTGGAATAGATAATTTTCTTCATAGTGACTGGTATGGTGCTGTGTTTGAGATTTGTGATCAAAACAGTGATGATTGTACAGGGATGTCTTAGTTATTGCTGGGCAGTGCTTGCACAGAGTCAAGACCTTTTCTCCTTCTCACACTATCCCATGTACTTGTGGAGTAGGTCGGGAGTCCATGAGAAGCTGTGAAAAGACAGAGCTGGGACAGCTGACCAAAGGGATGTTCCATGTCATATGACATGGTGCTTAGCAGTCAAAACTGGGGGGAGGAGGAGGAGGGAGAGGGGGAATTGTTTGTTTCCCTAACTAACACTGGTGTGTGATGAAGCCCTTATTTCCTGGAGATGGCCGAATATCTGCCTATTGATGTGAAGTGGTGAATGAATTCCTAATTTTGCTTTGCTTGCACATGCACCTTTTGCTTTACTTAGGAAATTGTCTTTGTCTCAGCCTAAGAGTTTTATCACTTTTACCCTTCCAATTCTCCCATTGTAGGGAGAGTGAGCTTGTGGCTTTGTAATGCTTAGCTGCCTATGCCTTTAAAACACACAATCCATTTTAAAGCTTTTGTCCTCATCCAGAGTGTCTCTTATGCTTTCTTTCAATGTTGATGTGTATGTGTTAATTTGTGTGCTGTGACCCTATTGTTATTTCCTTTGGATGTGTTGGGGAAGATCTATGAGCAATATCAAAGAAAAAAGTTCAAGCAGTAATGTGGCCTCATATTTTAGGTTTTGTCCAGAGCCTTCAGAAATCGTTTTGTGGAGCTGCATTTTGATGAACTGCCAAGTGCTGAACTGGAAACCATCCTGAACAAGCGATGCAGTTTGCCACCTTCTTACTGCAGCAAGCTTGTCAAAGTCATGTTAGACCTGCAAGTATGAGAGTCTTTCTTCTTTTAGTATAAGAAATGCAAACATACTTCAAAGTAACATGCACAAACTAATAGAAATTCCTTTGAGAGGGGAGGTATTGTTAGCTGAAGGATATTTAAAATCCTAAACCACGGAGAGAACCCACCAAGGTACTAATTTCAGTGGCTGAGAAAAAGACTAGGGAAGGTGATGTCAGATTTGAGAGAAAGCTAACAGAAAAAAAACCCAACAAAACCCAACCAAGAAAACCCCAAAAACCAGACACATTGGGATTTACTGTGTAGAATAATCCCTTGGTCTGGAGCCAAAGTACAGTATTGGATTTGTAGGTGTCTTTGGGTCATGTGAAATTTGGTATTATTTTTAAGCAGTAATTTTGGATATGTTCAGACACTCCTGTATTCAACAGGCATTTGACACTTAGTATGTAGCCAAAACTACCTCATATTTAAAAGCAATTACAGCAGCACAAACTGGATTTTGTTTTATTCCAGGTACCTGTTTTATTCTTAGTTGAGTTTTTTTTTAAATTATTATTATCTAAATTATTTTGTTCCTGGTGCTCATCAAATACCTGCCTAAAAGGAGTTAGTGTTTAGGAGTTGTGACTCTGCTATAGACTTTTTTACTAGACTTTTTTTTGGTTGTTACTCATAGAATTTTCTTGTTGCAATGTCACTGCAGAGAGTGGTGATTAGCTTTGCTTGAAGTATTTGGACAGGTTGATGAAAAAAAAATAGCTCACATTTTGTTCTTGTGACAGTCTTACCGCAGAGGTTCGACAGTGTTTGCTGGGAAGCATGGATTCATTACCCTGCGGGATCTGTTCCGCTGGGCTGAGAGGTACAGGTTGGCAGAACAGCTGCAGAAGGACTATGACTGGCTTCAGCACTTAGCAAATGATGGTGAGCTTTGCTGCCCCAGCTTTTTTAAGTGTCTGTAGAATTGCTTTCCAGCCCCACTTCTTAAATGTAAATTTTTGTTGCTGATTACCCAGGTAGTAATTCCTTTCTCTCTTGCTCTGTTTTGTAGGTTTTATGCTTCTGGCAGGCAGAGTCAGGAAACAGGAGGAGGTGGATGTTATTCAAAATGTCATTGAAAAACACTTCAAGAAAAAAATATATCCCGAGTCTCTCTTCTCAGGGGAGAGTGTCAAAAAGCTACTGGGTGAGTTTTGTAGAGGGACCCCACTGGTAGATCTGTAGAAGTGACTGAAGCTGATGGATTGCTTTCTGTTGTGCAGCTAAGTCTTCCACATGGATGTCAGTGATGGACAGAGATTTTAACCATGTTGTCTGGACTCAAGGGATGAGGAGACTTGCCATTTTGGTGGGACGAGCCCTGGAGTTTGGTGAACCAGTACTGCTGGTGGGGGACACTGGGTAATCTTGCTTTTTATGATGGTCTTGGTAGTGCTGCACCAGCCGCTGAGTTGGAGACAAAATAATTGTGTGGGCTTCAGTGCTGCTTTGATCTGGGACATTTGAGCCTCTCTCATGGCAGACTTGCAACTGCTGTTTTTCATAGGGGAAGCAATTGCATCTCATTCAACCCAAGTCTTTGATGGGTTTATCTGCATTGTGTAACTACATAGAAGTTATATATAAAAGTAGTAAAATGAAAGTGAACTAACTTCTGTCCCCACCTTTGCAAGGTGCCCTGTAGAAGTCTAACTGTGTCTCACTGGAGTGGCTGCTTTTGGGGAATTGTGACATTTTTCTCTTTGAGAGCACATTCAATTGTTCAATTTACACACATTCAATTCAATGTTTTAAGAGCCTGAATATAGCCTTGCTACCCCTTCTCCACCTCATGTGCTGTAGAGGAGGTTGTGGTAGTGGATACTGTCTGCTCTTATCCTGGTTATCAATTTGTAGAGTAAATTTTTATAGAAGAGAAGGAAAGAAAAGTGCAGGAAGAGAGAAGGAAAATTTACTTGGGTAGTAAATGAAAACTAGATACTCAGCAGTTTATTCCCTCAGACTTAGGCTTGGTCTAGGCATGTAGCATTTCCAGTTCAGTGAAATGTTAGACTGGTTTGGTATCTGTTAGGGCAAGCTGAAATAAATTTGACTTTGAACATGCAGAAATTCATCAATGCAGGTATTGGTTTAAATTTAATTAAAGGCCTCTTGTGCAAGTCAGCAACAGTCATGCCAAAAATGGCTTCACTTTGCATACATTTCTTTCAAGCAAAGGAGCAGAAGAAAATTTGCATGTTGGACCTTTGCCTCATAGTTCTTCAATGAAAGAATGAATCCTGTCCAAAATGAGCTGATTGTTTGGTTTTGCTTCTTTTTTTAATTCATCCTTTTCAATTGAATTACTTTGTTGCAGGTGTGGTAAAACTACCATTTGTCAGATCTTTGCAGCATTAGCAAATCAGAAGCTGTACTCAGTGAACTGCCACCTGCACATGGAGACATCAGACTTCCTGGGAGGGCTGCGACCAGTCAGGCAGAGGTCCAAAGACCAGGTTTGTCTTGCACCAGTGATAGCTTAGATGGTGTGACCATGGAAGTAAAAAGCAGCAGTTATGACTTCTCACTTCCTTTTCCATTTCTTAGGAGGAATCTGATGGTTCTAGACTCTTTGAGTGGTGTGATGGACCTCTTGTTTTAGCAATGAAAGAGGAGGGTTTTTTCCTCCTCGATGAGATTTCTTTAGCTGATGATTCTGTACTGGAGCGACTTAACAGGTATGTCTTATATGTGGTAGTATTGAGCATCCTCAATGTGTCTGTTCATTATACAAACATGAGTGGGGTAAATCTGACTTCTTTTAGGCATATTTGTTTCCTGGCTTAGGTGGGCTGCGGTCTTGCTGAAAAGGACAATGGTACAAATAAAACTTAAAAGTAAAATCTCTAGTTTACCATCTGCAGTATTAATATTTTCAGCCTGTCAGTGAGCTCTTGAAATTATGCATCTTGTCAAATCCTAGGAACAAAATCTAGTTATTCCCTTTTGTGTGTGTGTAAGAAAAAAAACCCCAAAGCAACTAAAATATAAATTTAACCTCATTATCTGTTTGCAGCAGTATCCCTCATTTTAGTCTTTTCTGTTACCCGTGACATTGGGTAAGGGAAAGTTTATCCAGGCCAGCTAATGTGATTTTCATTTTTAAGTGACCTTTTGAAGTGTGGAAAAAATTTAAAATAAGCAATTTTTTTTACCTTTTCTCTAGTGTACTTGAAGCTGAAAAGACATTGGTACTTGCTGAAAAAGGCGGTCAAGATGACGAGGAGAATGAAGTAGAGCTATTAGTTGCAGGAAAGAAATTCCGTATCCTTGCAACCATGAACCCTGGAGGTGACTTTGGGAAAAAAGAGGTAAATGTCAAAACATCTGGAAATACAGCATACATCTTCTGGTCATACTGACCATTAAGTGGTTGGAGGTGCAATGCAAAAATGCATCATGCCAGTTCTGGAATCCAGTGCTTTTTTGTTGTCATCTGCTTCATCGCTCTAAAGGAGGATTGGGGTGACTTTGTTTGCCGCCACTTCTGTGGGCTGTCACTTTGGCGTTATAAATGAATACTCAGCAAAATGTCAAAGGAAGCTTCAGGCCTCTAAATACTCTAGTTAGACTTGATATGTAGAATATCCAACTACAGGAACTGTGACTTGTGAAGCAAATAAATCCAGCTCTCTGGGGTAGTACAAAGTTGCATAGCAGATTTGTCTCCCCAGTGCTATTCAGAAAGTGATGGTCATCTTGTGTTTCTTAGTGAATAATGAACATCACATCCCAAAAGATCTTTTTCATTAAATGAAAAAACTTGTTTCTGAAATTGAGAATTAAGTAATTTAAAACATGTTAAAGAAAACCCATGAGACAACAAAACCCTACAACTTTTAAGCCGTGTTGGAAGCTAGGTCTATAAAAAATAACCAGAAGCTCTTTTACTCAAAAGGAGATGGGTACTCTATTTAAAGTGGTTTCTGGAGTAGAGAACCACTCATTGTGAAGCCATGCATTTAAACAGGATTTATTTCTGCATTGCGTTTGTGCTACTAATTTTTGCTTGATCAATTCAGCCAAGGAAGAGAGGAATTAGAGAAACGAGTTGTAATTGAAGGCAAATTTCTGTGTGCTGGTTTTCTTCTGTAAGCAAAGGGAGATTACAGAGCCGTTGTTTGATGCATGATGTCTTAGGATGAAATGGAGCTTCACTGCTTGCAAACCAGCTCAGTTTCTTCCTATATTCTTTTGAACTTTCTTTACCACCCATTTCCTGCACTGATGCCACTACTAGAAGTGTAAAAGTCCTCCTTCTTTCAGAGATTTTCTTACAAAGTGTCTCTGTCAAAATTAGAAGGAAAGATCTATCTTGTTCACTTTATTTATTGTTTACAAGTGCAGTGACTACAAGGCTGTTGTTAACTGAGTGTTAAGGAAGATGATGTAATGAATCTTTCGTTGCTCTGTCACTCTGCTTGTTTGCAGCTTTCCCCTGCGCTGCGCAACAGATTTACGGAAATATGGTGTCCACAGAGCAATGGCCGGGATGATTTGATACAGATTGTAAAACACAATCTTCATCCAGGATTGTCTCTGGGTGCAGTAAACCACGAGGGTAGGTATTTCTGTGTGTTGGTATTCAAATATTGCTAAGCAGATCAGGAGTTTGGAGGCTGCCAACCTTTCCTCAGAATTTACACCACTGCGACCCTTTTTCTGCTACATTTCTCCCTGAGGACAGTTATGATAGATTTTGGACTTTTTTCTTCCCTCACCGTGTATGTTATATGTCTAGCCAGAAGTAAATTTAACGCTGTATTTACTTCACCATACAGGTAGTTGAACTATCCCCAGCCCTTCAGTGTCCCAACTTGGTTTTAATGTAGAGTGTTGAAAGAACTGGCACTTCACTTTCTGCCAGCAGCTTCACTGTTAGTATTAGTCACTTGATTCTGTCTTGTCAGCTGAATTTCAAATGATCTGTAACAACAGCTCAGGCAGGAATTTTCTCTTCTGTTATTCTGTTTCTAGGATATAGAGTACCCATCTACATTGCTCATACAGCTCTACCTACTTTAGAGATGTTTTTACAACAGATAGCAGATGTGACTGAAGAAATTATTTTATAACTCAGATTTATGTAGGTTTGTTTGTTTTTGTTTTTTTTTCTTACATTCTTTTTAGGGGCAGACATAGCAGAACTCATGATGGACTTCGTTGAATGGCTGACTAATCAAGAGTTTGGTCGCCAGTGTATTCTCAGTGTGAGAGACGTCTTGGCCTGGGTTAATTTTATGAATGTCATGGTAGAGGATGAGTCGAGTTCTGCCAGTGGATGTAGCCACCTTAACGTTTCTCCAGTGATGTCTTTTATTCATGCTGCATGTTTGGTGTATATTGATGGAATAGGATCGGGTAAGTCTCCAGTGCTTATTTGGTAGCAGAAAATATAAAACTGTGTAGTTGTATTAATATTTATTAGTCAAATGCAAACAAAATGCTTTGGGGCAGCATGGGACTCTTCTGGGAGAAGTATTCACTTCCGTTTAACAATCTCCTGTATGTCATGTCCCTTTTCTGTGTTTCAGTAGCAGGAGTTTGAGTAATACAGCAAGCTGGAGTAAATTAGGGGGATGAATAATACTAACAAAGGCTAGCACACAAATTAAGAAAACCTATGGTTTTTATTGAGTCTTCTGAGCTGATCCAGTACTTAAGCCCATATTATTCTCTCTATCCCCTGCTCCACATGTCAGCATCTGTCTGTGCTGGCCTGTACCATGCACACAGCTGAGATGCATTCTTTGTGTGTTTGGCTGCTGGCCCAGCTGATAAATAGTAGATAAGGGAGAGGAGGAAAAGTGAAAGGCACAAGAAATGCTAGAAAAGAAAGCCCGAGGGGGCCTGTGGCAAAGGATCAGGGTGATTGTGATGGCAGAAGAAAGGGGGTTGGAAATATAGTGGCCTTAGTTCTGTTGCTCACAGAACAATCTGTCCATGGTAAATAGTACTGGAAGCAAAAACATTAAAATAAAATATAAACCTGTGTGCACGTGAAGGGATTGAGTTTCTTGTCATAAGGTGAATGTGCCTAATTATGTTTTGAAGCACACTTAACTTTTCTAATTACAGGTACAACATCCTGCTCAGCTGATGTGGCTTTATTAGCTCGTGAGAAATGCCTGGCATTCTTATGTGAGAAAATGAGTAAATTCTTTGAGCTGACTGATTATCAGAAGAATGAACTTAAGATTTATGACAGAACAAAGGAAAAAGAGTTTGTATGGATGGACAACTTCATGGGAATTCACCCATTTTTTATTCCAAGAGGCAAGAGACTGTGGGAGTGGGTGGACATTTATTATGTGATTTATATTTTCAGTAGTTTCATTATTCACTAAATCTAAGTAGGATACCTGAACCATCATAGAACAATTTATTGGTTCTTAAGCCTTAGAAAAATGCCTTTTCTGCCTTCAACTGTCTAGATTGCAACTCAGTTACATTTATTAAGAAGACACATCCGTTCATTCACTTTTTTCATTACTTCTTAATGGTTAATGGCCTGATTTTCATAGACTATTTTTTGGTGTAACAAAGCTTTTTTTAATTTTGAGTTGTGATTTTCTGTCACTTTTGCGTGCTCAGAATGCCTGTTAACTTCCACTATCTAAAGCTGCAGCTCATCCTGGCCCTTGTGCAAAGCATGGAAAGAGGGGGTCCTTGAGTACAAAGCTAAACAGGATGGAGGTTAATGCCCTGCCTTGCTCTAGGCTCTCAAAGATTTCCTGCAATTTTTGCAAAATTATTTAGTCTCTGCATTTTGGTTCCTCATGGGACAAATTCATGCAAAAGGAACTACGAAAACACTGCTTCTTACCCCTAAAATACAGTGCTAGGACTAAAAGGGGGATGACTGTGAGCTTTCTAACTGAGCTAGTTAGTTTTTAGCACGTGGACCTCTGTGTTTCTAATGCTGTATTAATTGTTCATATTTGAACTTTCTGGCATTCATGGATTGTGTTAGTCATGCATAAAATTGTACAAAGTAATGCTTTTTCGTAAATTGCTTAGTTGCCCTCTTCTGATTAGATCACAAAAGGAATCTCGTTGGATCTCTTTCATACTAAACAGGTATCAATACATGTAGGATGCATTGGTGCTTACACTCTTGTATACCTGAGCAGTGCTGTATTACACATTTGGGGGAGTGATGTCCAAGGAGCTATACTGGCTGGAATTAGGCAGACAAACTCTGTGCTCTCTCCGCGCTGTATGCTACAATAACAGTAAAGGAGCAGCAGACTTTTAATTTAGGGGGTGTTCCTTCACAGAACTGGCAGTGTATGGAACAGGTTAATGTGTTATTCTGGAGCATGACTTGATTGATTCCCTCAGTGTCAATTTTTCAAGAGCTGCTTTTGAGTTTTAGATCTGCATGACTGAAGTGCAAGAGCAGATTTATGTTTGTTCAGGGATAGATCTCTAGTTTAAGTCATGAACCAGGAGGTATTGAGGTTTCATGCAAAATAAATTGCATACCCATATGATTTTTTTGCAAAATTCAGTATAAATATGTGGAGATGGACTGATGCAGCTGTGGGTCAAACAGAAAATGTATGAGCGTGATCTGTGAGAATGGCGTACAAGCTGGATCTCCATTGCTTGCTGTACTGAGATCACCAATTTACAGATAGAGTGAGGTCTTTCAGGAGCACACTGTCAGCACCTCCAGCATAAACATTCTTTAATTGTTTAATTGTTTTCTGGTTTACCTTTCCTTTGTTTTAGGCCCTGTTCTCCAGAGGAACAACATGACAGATTATGCTTTAAATGCTGGGACTACAGCAGTGAATGCACAAAGACTTTTAAGAGCCCTACAGCTTAACAAACCTATTTTGTTGGAGGGCTCACCAGGAGTGGGCAAGACCAGCCTAGTTGCTGCCCTGGCAAAAGCCTCAGGCAACTGCCTTGTTCGAATCAACTTGTCTGAGCAAACGGTAGAATAAAATACTATCTTCAATGCTCGGTGTTTATGGCAGGGTGGAAGCTTTGTGTAACTTTCGAAGTGCAGTTCTCTTTAACTTTGGCACTGTGTCTGAAATGTCAGTTTTTCCTTCTTGGTCTCAAGATAAAACTGAATGGGAGGGGGAACCAGACTGAGCAGTAAGCTTCTGTGAGTGAATGCCAGTTTTTAGATATTTCTGTTCTTTTCAGGTGAAGTCATACATATCTTTGTCTACTGTGTTTTTCTTGGCTTCTGCAACATTACTTGAAAACAGCTTTAAGGCTTTTTAGCTTTTCTGTTCCAATTTAAATTTTTGTTGTTAAACATAGTAGCTGGTCACTGGAGTCCTATAATGGAAAAGCTTTTAGCATTTTGCAATTACTGAGAATTTTTAAATAAAACTAAAGTGTAGGTATTAAAAGAGAATGGAGAAAATGTGAAGTAAAGTTAACAAATGCTGTTTATGAACTTCTGTTAGGTTTTGTAATTCCTCAACTCCCTCATTCTATTCTTTACTCCCAAAGGATGTGACAGACTTATTTGGGACAGACTTGCCTGTTGAAGGTGGAAAGGGAGGAGAATTTGCCTGGCGTGATGGACCACTGTTAGCAGCATTAAAAGCTGGACACTGGATTGTATTAGATGAGGTAAATTCAAGTTTGGGGGACAAATAAAATGGAATGTTCTAGTTTCACAAATTTGGTGATTTGGCGATTTGGCCTGTAGAATAAATACCTTTGAGTGCCAATGACCTCCCTTCATGGAGGCAGGTGATGACTAGACTTCTTTGAGACATGAGAACACGAGTTGAATCCCGGCTTAGATTACTGCAGAAAACCAAGGATAAGGTGGGATTTACATCTGACAGTTTTTAGGGAAGAGTGTCAACAGAAGTTTTGGTACAAGTGTTCTTACACGAGTACAATTTCACTGAAATAGAAGGTGTTTTTCTGGGACTAATATACTGTGTTTGGTTTCTGATTTAATTGAGATGAAAAGAGTTCCATCTTGCCAGTATAAGCTGTCCTGCCACTGCAAGTTTGTTCATGTACCATGTGGCAAGTGCTTTCAACCATGTTTGTGCACAGATCTGCCTTCTTGGCAGCATGCATTCTAATTACTTTAGAGTGCAAAATCTTCAATTCTTTAGCCCCTTGTATATCTCCTTTTTCCCCCCTGTTGTGAAGAATGCCACTTTAAATGACCATTATAATTAAATAGCTGAGACTGCCTTAATTTAAAAAAACAAGCAAACAAAGTGCTCTGAGTGCCACAAATATATGAACGTAAATTTAGAAAAAACACCTTGAACATGCAGATTTTACAATGGAGAATTGTTTTGTTATCACGGTGAAAAAACACAGTAGAAATAACAAGTGAACATAAGGAAGTGTTAGTTGCTCCAGTGTAAGCAGTCTAGCTGGTGCTAATAACATGTGTTAGTTCTAGAACAGCAATGAAATGGAATTTTACCTTCCATATATCCCAGACTATTAAACTAGAGATTATGCAAAAATATTTTGTGGAGCATTAATATTGTCTTTATTTCTTTCCTCAGTTGAATCTGGCTTCTCAGTCTGTGTTAGAGGGGCTAAATGCGTGCTTTGACCACAGAGCTGAGATTTATGTTCCAGAATTGGGAATGAATTTTCATGTGCAGCACAAGACAACTAAGATTTTTGGATGCCAGAATCCGTACAGACAAGGAGGTGGAAGGAAGGGTCTGCCCAAGTCCTTTCTTAATAGATTTACACAGGCAAGCTTATTTGTTTGGTTTTAACTACATCATGATCCTGTCTTGTAGGTTTCTGACTGTATAAACACTCTGAATTCTCTTGATTTTGTAGGTGTATGTTGATCCACTGTCAGCAGAAGATATGAAGTTTATTGGGAGTACATTGTTTCCTGCTATTGATAAAACTATTATTGCTAAAATGGTTGCTTTCAATAACAAGGTAAACATATTTTAATTTCTTTTCTGTAGAAGTAGACAGAATGCAGTAAGACTAGAAAAAAATTAAGTCTAAAGTTATATTTCCAAGCATTTTTATAGAGAAGCGTGTGGGTAAAAAAAGAGGGATGAAAATATATGCAGAAGAAAGTAAAGAACACCCCTAAACCAGGTACCAGAATTCTTGTACCACAACAGTCAGAAGCTTGGTGGATAACTGATGAGGTACTGTTTTTCACAGAAGATCAAACATATATACACAGGAGAAAGTAGTATTCCATGACCTTGGGTAAAATCTCTTGTGTCAACATCTTACTGCATATTTATTATAAGAGTGCAAGAGTAAATTGGAAAATTGAGCTGAGTGTTAGAGAAATAGTAGAGAAGAGACAAAATAAATCAACTTCAGTTCCTGCCATATCTTCAGCAAGGTGAATTCAACTTGCTCTTTCCATTGTCTCTGTCTTGTAAGAAGTGCCAAAGGCAGAAGTTCAGTTGAGTTTTTTAAAAAAATATTTGAAGACCAGCTTGTGAGTGGAATGAAAGATTATTTTTTTAATTACTACTTTTTTTTTTTTCTTCAGATTGAAAAAGAAGTAATGGCTGAAAAAAAGTGGGGGCAGAAAGGAGGGCCCTGGGAGTTCAACCTGCGTGATCTTTTCCGCTGGTGCCAGCTTATGCTTGTTGACCAGTCACCAGGATGTTATGATCCAGGCCAGCATGTGTTCTTGGTATATGGAGAAAGAATGAGAACCAGAGAAGACAAAGAAAAGGTGAGCCATGTGTTCTTTTCCTTGCTCTTCAAGATGGTCAGGAAGTATTTACAGAAATCTGAGTGTAGATCTCCAATTTCAAGATTCTTTGCAATTCATTCGTAGACATTTATCTTTTAAAAAAGAAAAATGGGTTTGTTTGGGGTTTTGAGGTTCAATATAGATATCTGCTTCCCTTGCTGTTTGAAATACCAATTTAATTAGTATAAAAGCAGACAGCTGATGTAAATGAAGTCAGGTAGAATAATGAAGGATTTAAAGTAAAAGACAACATCTGCTTATGTGATTCTGTATTAAATAATAATGTTTGCCATCTACTTATCCCTCTCTTGCTTAGAAATCCTGTGCTTTTGTTTAATTTCACAGCATTTAAATGGTATTAAACTGAAAGTCAGTCAGATTGTAAAACTGAAGTTACTGGCTGTATGTGACTGGATATCCTCATGGGTTTATTTTCCCCTCCTTGTAACATTGTTATATTTTTCTGTGTTACCAAAGAGCTTATTTATTAAGTGAATTCTATCCCAGTACTTTGTTAAAGAGAAACATTGCTTACAGTATTTCAAGTCTCAGGAAACCATGATTAATGAAAGGGTTGCTGTGGGCAGCTCACACTCACATTGCTTGCTGCACTTTGAGTTAAATGAGCTTGTGATTTACTGTGTTAGTTACTATCATACAGCTGTAGAGCTGAGAGGAAAAGATACTTCAGATGTAAATCTTTAGAAGTGAATCTTTGGAACAGTGGATAACTTGAACTGATAAGTCTCTTTTTTGCTCTTAAAACTGTTCTAGGTTATTTCTGTATTTAGAGACATTTTTGGCCAGGAGGCTGATGTGTATACAGGAACCAGGGAGTTTCACATCAATCCATATAATGTTCAGGTAAACTGTTGGCAAGGGACTGTGTGACGGGGTAGGGAAGGAAACAACTTGCACAGCTAAACTCCCATTTGCTCTGTGTGTCATCCCTTTCAGATTGGTTATTCAGTTCTTTCTCGTGGCAACTATATTCCTCATTCTGGCAGAACTCTCTCACTTCTGCATCATTCACTGCAGTCCCTGGAGTCCATAATGAAGTGTGTGCACATGAGCTGGATGGTGATCCTGGTGGGCCCGGCAGCTGTTGGCAAAACCAGTCTGGTGGAGCTGTTGGCCCATCTCACCGGCCATCGGCTGAAAATCATGGCGATGAACAGCGCGATGGATACAACTGAACTCCTGGGTGGATTTGAGCAGGTAAATACTGTTCTGGTGAAATGGCAGTATTTCTCCTTCCCACCTAGTAGTAGCCAGCCTGCTGTGAGTTAAGTATTTGTAAATGGAGCCTTGGCACCATGGTCTTTGGCAGGAACTAACTCCCTAATGGCCTGTTTGCAGGTTGATATCAACAGGCCGTGGCAGCGCCTCTTGGAAAAGGTGGAGAATGCTGTGAGCACCCTTGTAAGGGACAGTCTTCTCTTGGCAGAACTTTGTGCAGATGATGCTGAACTTGTGCTGCGTGCTTGGAGCAATTTCATCTTGAATTACAAACCCAAATCCCTGGGGGAAGGAGGTGGAAGTGTTACAGCTGAATTAGTGAGCAAACTGGAGGGAATACTTGTACTTACCCAGCGACTAAACAACAAAATAAATTCTTACACAAAAGCAGGTATGTATGGTGGACAGTTTGAAGCACTGAAGTTCTCCTGTACTGAGCTACTCAGTTTATGATGCAATACAAGCTCTTACCTTGTATGCCTAAGAAAGGGAACTTGGATACGCTATTCTCGCATTTGTACTTGGAAGCACTGATCAGCTGAGCTTCACAAATGTCAGCAGAATAATGTATATGTTGGTCTTCCTTCTTTTTTTTTTTTATTGTTTAAAATAGGGCATTAATACTCATCAGATTTCAGCTAATGGGGGAGAAGGGATGCAGAAAAGTACCTGTTTAGAGAGTAAAGTGTCAACCTGTTTCATATTTCTTTGTGCTCGCAAACCTTTTTTGTTCACATGGATTTTGCCCATGGGAGGCTACTGAAGAGCTGGAGCCTCTCCTGTTATGTTCCCCTAAAAAGTAGGAAGCACATATGTTTATTCACAAAATAACTACTAGTTTTCTTGGATGGAACTGGAAGCTACTTCATTAATGTAAGTCTCAGTGTAAGATGTATTTCCTTTCAGAGTTTGCTCACCTGGTAGAAGAGTTCCGGCGTTTCAAGCTGCAGCAGGCCCAGGCTGCTGACTGCAACAGCCACGGCACTTTTGAGTGGGTGGATGGGATGTTGGTTCAGGCCCTACAATCTGGAGACTGGCTCTTAATGGACAATGTTAATTTCTGCAAGTAAGAGATTTTAGTGGCGTTGTTTCAGTGAATCCTTTGACCTCCCTAATGGACTTTGCCTCTTACTATGTGGTTCACAACTGAATATTTTTCATTTGATAATACACAGGAGCAATAACTTAGATTTTCTAGAAGAGTATCTTCTTTCTCAGACAGCTTAGCAATTGATAGTTTTTCTGTTACCTTATAAAGTGTTTTTAAATGTTTGGCTTTTGCTTAAGATTTGGTACCATTTTGATTTCAGATCAGAAAGGGATCAAATTGGTACATTTTTATGACCACATGAATTTGTTTTGAATGTAGCCCTTCTGTGCTGGACCGCTTGAATGCTTTGCTTGAACCAGGAGGTGTTCTGACCATGAGTGAGAGAGGCGTCATAGATGGCACGATTCCTACAATAGCTCCTCATCCAAACTTCAGGTACTTTGCATTTCTGCTTTTTTTTTTTTCATTTTTTTCCCACTCTTTATCAAATAACAGGTTTAGAATAAAACTGTCATCAGTGAGCAGGTATCTTGAATGCTGTTCAGTTTGCCATGTAGTGTAGTGACACTGTCTAGCAAGGAAGAAAACTGCACTGTGGTGAGCTTGAGAGGCTTTTCTTTATATCCCTGTTGCAACACAAACTATTACACAGGAAAATTCATAGCACTGTGCCTCTGCCTTGATTTTGCATTTCTAATTTAGAATTTCAGCACTTCCCTGTCTCACTGTAATGAAGTTGAGGATACATGCATTGAGGATGGTGAAGTCTTTAGATATGCTGGTTATGAAAGCTGGTATATGGGCATAATAATTTTCTTCCCAGCTTTTTCCATCCCATCTATAAATTTGAGTTTCCTGCAGTGACAGAACTTAAACCCAACAAGCCGCCCAAAGAGACAGTGTATTCTCTCAGACCTGAAGTAGTCTCTGGGGAAGACGGGAGGAGAACATAACAGGATTCTGTATAATTCCTACCTTTTATAAATTCATGACAAGGATACTGGGACTGGTACGCTCTGGTTCCTCTGAATTGGAAATGTTCTTGACTTTTCAGAAATCTGTTTTCACTGCATTGTATCTCAGAAGTACTTTTTCCTCCTTGCTTTTAAGAGGTGTCTATCAATAGTATTATCTACTTGGATGTTGGATACTTTGGGTTTTAAATAGCACAGATTTATTTGAAGCTGTTGCTAAGACTTCTAAAGTCTTTATAGCTCAGAGGCATAGCTTAACTTTTCTTTGTAAGTGGGCAAATGATAAAACAGACATAACTCAGATAATAATGAGTTAAAAGTAATTCAGAATATCTGTGTCTAATTGCAAAGTATAACTATTCATACAGATTTCTCATTTAAATTTAGTAGCTGTCTCTGGCTTTCTAGATATCGTGTCCCCATTTTTATGAAGGTGAATTTACTTTGTGGAGAAGCAGAGTTGGTAGTTCCAGTGTGATAGTTTAAGGACCTAAGTTACATCTTAAAAATTTAAGGCAGTTGAAATGGATGGTTGTTGCAGGTCCCTTCCAACTTGAATTATTCTTTTCTAACACCCAACAGGCTCTTCCTTTCTATGGATCCAGTTCATGGGGAAATATCCAGAGCCATGCGGAATCGTGGGATTGAAATTTACATTCCTGGGGAGAATGATGGAAATATATTGGACAGTCTGGATTTGAAGTTACTCCTGCATGGTTTGGGTTTAGTTGGAGATAGTGTCTGTGATGCACTTCTGGCTGTGCATTCGGAAACCAAGGCAGCAATAGCAGGTAAAAAAAGTCTACTCAGTATTTTTTAGCAACATGGGCTCATTACATGTATATGGATAAAGTCTTTAGTATTAAACCTTGGTTATTTTATTGTGTTATGTGCTGATGTAAGTAAGCACGTAAAACTATAGTCAGGTCGTTTTGGATTGGTTTTTTGCATTCCCAGGAAGGAGGCCCAAGTCATGGAAAAGTGGTAACTACAGTGCTTTGTTAAGGAGACATCAGACACTGGCACATGTCTGTTGTCTCTTGCTATCAGGAAGGCAGTGTATTCTAAGTGAAAATCAGCAAAATAGAGGGTTTGCACAAGTTGTTCTTTGCAGCTGAGTTTCATTTATCGCAGCTGTTTGATGTCTTATTTTGAGCTGGTCATCTGTTATTTACAATCTTGTCGGATTTTCTTACAACTTTGGGAAGAATCCATTCAGCATTCAGGACAGAAGGATACATTTGTTTTGTATCATGACTCCTAAAGTGGTGTTTGTCAGATTAAAGAGCTGACAGTTGCTAAACATTCGTATCACTCTAATTGCTGTGTGTCTTTCAGGTTCTGTGTCATCTTTGTCACCTTTGCTTCAGGCTGCTGTATTAATTGTGCAGCAAATACAAAGAGGCCTTGGATTAGCAAAGTCTTTTTACAGAGCTTGTTGGGAAGTTTATGGCCGCTCACAACAACTGCAGATTAACCAAAAGGTAAAAGTCCTGTATTCAAAAGCTTTTTGTAGATCAGCTAGATAAGTGAAAAATGTAACTTCATGAGGCTAGTGTTTGAGATCCTCTGTTTACTAAGTGCCTGAGGAAGAGACTGATGAAGATGGTGCTCTTGGAGAGGTGAACCAAACAACATCTTGTTTGGACTCAGGCTTGTAGTTTATAACAGTAGCTTCAGCTGAGACTTTGGGATATTCATACTGATGCATCTGTAGCCTGAAACACTGTGTACCCTGTCATCTGTAGACACATTCACTTCCTGTTTGAAACTGTACAGTGTGCTATTTCACTTCTGGTAGGAATGTTTTGGTTCTTCTATTGTGTTTGTCATATAGTGTTTGTAGAAGATTTGGTCTGTAATAATTTCATAATAAATACATGTAATTAAAGAGTTTCCTGAGCTGTTGTGCTTGAATACGTGTTGCATGTTTGAATACGACTCTAAACTGCTTTTTGGTTGTTTGTTGTAGCTTGTACTAGAAGTGGTTACGAGGCATGCTTCCTCTCTGGCTTCCCCTGACACTTGGGGTGAGTCCTTGCTGGCAGTGGGATTGTGGCCAGACTCCCTGCCTTCGGGTCTGTTTGCAGCTGAAGACTCACTCCTTTCCACAGTCTGGAGTGATGGACAGGTCCTGATGTATTGTCTGCATAGACTAAACCTCAGAAACTGCAGGTAGGCAGGAAACATTTCTTTTGTCTAGTAAATAAGAAACAATATAGGTGAACTATTCATGGCATGTCAGTGTTTATTGCAAAATTCTGTCTTCATCAAATTGTGCAGGTAGAGACTGAGACTGTCATACTCTGTAACTGTGTTCCTGTTACCTTTCCATACAACCACTGCAAATGAAAGTTTCATTATTTAGCACTTTATTCTTCAGTCTTCAAAATACATTCAAAATACTTGACTCTTTAATCTTCAATAAGTGCATTTGACTTATTTTGAGAGCTGTTAGGAGTAAGCATTGAGCAGAAAATGTGAATGCAAACACTGGGTTTAGTAGGTAATAAGAGCCCCAAAATCTCTTCCTTCAGTTTCCTTCTAAAAGCTTTAAAAAACCTGAGCATTGAACTAGTTTAAAGTATACTAATGATTTTCTGGATTTCCTGTTTTCATGTAAACAATTATTCATCAGTAGTTTTAGGTCCAGTAGTTTCAGGTAAAAACAAATTTCCTTCTTCAGACAGAGCTGTCTGAAAGAAGCAGAGGTCCCTGTGCGGGGGGTATATGAAAGAGTTTTTAAATGATTTCTTGTGCGATATAGCTGTTAATTTTTACAACACTGGTGCAAAAGCTTCCTTTCTGCCTTCTTTGCTTAGTAACCTACTCTGGACAGGTACTGTAGTTTGCTTACAGTGAAAGAACAAGCTGTAGAAGTTTGTACTAAGATAAAAAGTTGAAATTGTAAACTCTTAGCAATATGCTGTGTTATTTGCTATTTTTGTTTGGGTTTGTTGTTTATTTTTTAATCAATGACACTTCTATCACTTTCCTATCTTTGTCTTTTTTTTATTTAATTGTGTATCATTCTGATGCACAAATCAGTTAGAATTTCTCAGTGAAATTCTGTGCATATTCTCTTGGGGTAGTGCATGAATTTTTGGCAACAGTGAGCTCCTAATAGTAGACACCCCAAACTGATTTGAAGTTAGAAACTGGTTTTAAAGCTAAATAATGGGGGAAAGATCATTGCATTGCTACACTGATGCCTAAAGATGGTTACATAGCTTGACCTGCAAAATATATTTTTTCCTGGATCTGGCAGTTTGAGCCCTTAATTGTTGGACTTCTTTGTGTTTCAGGACATTACCAGTGACTCTGCAAGATCTTAAGAAAGTTATGCAGTCCACTAATCCCGAAAGTCTCAGGTTCAGTGCTGTTGAGATAGATGCAGACTGGATGGACAAAATGGAAGTTCTCCAGGCTTCAGTGAAATTGTTCATAGAAAAGGCAACCAATCAAGACTGGAAATTAAGAGTTAAATGGCTTAACTCCTTAGCCAAAAATCTGCCACAGGTGGTTGGTATGTAATCATTTAACTTTGTTTTGTCTAAGGGCTGAGTTGTTACGTTTTTGCAAATCTTATGTCTTCTATGAAAACATCCAGACCATTCCAAATTATCTGAGTTATGAAGACTCTCGACTATCCACACTAATTCAAGGGCATGGAGGCTCCAGGGAGGGACAGAAACAGGTTGTGCACGTTAGGGAAATAAGGAGACTTTGGGCTAAACATTATCCTTTGTTATTCAAACGTGTGTAACTTGTGCCACTTCTAGATTAATTATTTTTGGATCGGTTTTTGCCTGTGTAAGCAAATATGCCTTTTCACTACTTTTTTTAGTGATAGTGAAAGCAGTCAAATGCCTTCTGTGTATCTGGTATTAAAATATAAATGCTTAGAAAGCCAAGAAACTGCAGAACTGAGATTTCCTGAAGCAGTGTTGTCTGAACATTCAGGATAGTAGCTGAGATGAGCTATTCACTTAATTACGGTATTAATCGCATTAAGCTCATGGAGCATTTAGGCAGGCATTAGTCCAGGTAATTCACACATGTAGCTTTCTTCTATGGTCTAAAATCTCCGACTATGTTGTCCCTATGTTAATTACTTCCCCTTTGTTTTGCTGTCTTTTCAGGCAGGTAGGTCTGTAAAGTAGAAAATACCTAAAAAATTACTTTAATTAAAAGTATGCTCTTTTTTTTCTTATTCTAAAGAAAATAACCTCTTCCCCCTCCCCCCCCCCCCCCCCCCAAATAGATATATTAAGAGAAAGATTTGAAGGTATAAACTCATGGATTTTCTCAAACCATGTTTTACTAGCATACATATAGCATCACCAGTTCAACCAGAACTGCTTATTGGATTTATATCTTCAGCCGTGACATTCTGGTGCTTTTAAGACCTCTTGGGGCTAATACAAAATATGACCAACCAGCATATCCAGAGTGCACGCACAGATTTGATTCACTCTGCTTGTGGTGGATCAGTTGAAGCTGTTTTTCTTGATTTGTACTAAATGCTCTTTTATGCCCATGTTCTCCCCTCCTCACCTGCAGATGCAGTGCGGGTTCAGCTGGAAGCAGGTGCTATAGCCCTTGGTTGTTTTTATGCCAGTCCGCTCTCATCTGGAGTCAGTAACATGATCAAGTTGCTACAGCCAACTATGACAGGTACTTCTGAAAAAGAAGGATGTAAGACTTTTCTTCCTTTATTTGTTCTCTGAACGCACGGCAACCCTTCTTAGGAAATGTACGTAGCAAAACAAAGGCTAAATTCTAAATATAGGTTGCTTTTGTCATAAAAGAAATTACAACAAAGAAAACAAAAAAAAGAAATTACAACAAATACAAACATTCTTGTTGTCTAGAACAGCAAGTATGGCAATTAAATGCATTCATACTATTCAAGTTAGAGATGAGTGCTCTGCCCGTGAGTCCTGGCTGTGTATCTGTGACTCAGATGTATACCTACAGCTCAGAGTGATGTTCTGAAGAGTGATTCAAATGTTCACTGCCTTTTGGACTTGATAGTTTAGGCACCCTGGTCTTTTTCCCCCCCCAGGATTTGTGTTAGCCCATCTGAAAGCCACGTTTTGGCCTATAATTTTCCCTTGGTGTTTTGTGGGGAGCTCAGGCCTGTGGCTTCTTTTCCAAGCTTATTAGGTGCACGAAAGCTACATACAGTGACACGGGACCTTTTATGGATGATCCTGGGTATCTTGCCTGGACTGTGAGCTGGACTTGAGTTTCTAAGCTCTGTTTGGGTGCTCTAACCCCTGTTTAATTTATTGTCACTGTTCCATTTTACAGAACCTGCAGGCAGCTTTAATGCTTTTCTGTTTGGATATCTGAAGTGAGAGAGTTTGACTGCCTTCCTGCTAGGCTGCTTCTTTCTTTCCCTAATGTTCTTGCACAGGCAAGAGGATCAAGAAAAGAACTGAGTAATGTTTCACTGCTGTCCTGTCTTGTCTGTCTTTCCAGATGAACATGTGATGCCTCTGGACCCAAGATGGAATATGCAGTTTTTGGAGATCATTAGAAATTCGATGAACTTTGATACAGAAATGGAACACACAGACCAGCTTCTTACCCTTTTGAAGTCTGCAGCAAATCGGTGGGTTACAAAAAAACCCTTTTGAGGCGTGCCCAATGCCTGTAATCAGTTCTGAGTAAACACTTGGGGTGTCTGCCAAGTGTGTTTTTAGGTTTTGATAGATGTGAACTAAAGTACCAGGTAGACGTTTTGTACAGGTATTTAAATTCTTTGCTTCTGTTTTCTGTAGATGCACACTAAACACAATGACTTAATATAGGGAGCAGAGCTCTCAGCATTCCATACAGGCTGCAGTACTTCAAGGACAAATCAGAAGTGGGATAAGGCATTAAAGAGGCAGAAGCAGCAGTGAAATCTCTGACAAAACTTAAATAGTTGTCCTGCTTTTGGATTTGGACTGTTTTTCCTAATAAGATTAAAAAGTACACAGATTTTGAAGTTAAAGTGTAAGGAAGCTGCTGCTCACATATCCTACACGCCATGGTGTTGTACCTGTTTAGTTGCTCACTGGTTTTTCCTTCCATGTGAAGTCAGGAGTCTGCTCCTTGTGAAGCTTGCTTCTACAGAAACCATATTCAAGCAATTATCTGTGCTGCACCTGGTTCTTCTTCCGTAGTACAGTGAATATATTATGTCATTTTGTAGTTCACCATTCTCATAAGGCCAAGGTTTAAAGCAGTACTGGATTGATAACGACTTTATTTTTACTTCAGGGCAGTATTATTTCTTGACCGAGAAAAAAGAAGTTACATTGAGAAGAGTTTGATTGCCAGCAAGAAGCCAAGAAACAGTGTCTTAAGAATGTCTCTAGATTTCCACAAAAGTGGGTTGATTTTTGCTGTTCCTTTTGGTTCTGTAGTCAATTTGAAATATGGTTAATTTGCATTGTTATGAAATGTGTACTTTAAACATGGTGCGCAAAGAAAGAACATGTGAATGTAAAGCAGTCAAATGAAGACTAGTGTGGTATCTAAAACATTATTCTTAAATTAGATATACCTTAGGCTACACTGTTTATGTCCTGCCTCTATGAGGTAATCAGGGAATATGATTTCTCTCTTAATTAACCAAACTTTAGGATAACAGTGGAGAGAAACTGGAATAGTGTTCTGTCTTTAGCTAATAAGAATAACCAAGTTCTTCAGATGTGTTTTTGTTTTATGTAAGTGGGAAGTTTTACTTCTAGAACAAAGGGTTAAATTTAGTGATGAAGTTAGTGTGCTGCATAGAAGCAACTGATCAAGGAATCCCCTCATTATATTTTTTTTAATATATGTATAAAATGTATAGAGGTAATAAAAAATTGTGCAAATAATGAAGGACTACTTTTATTACTTCATTTCTTGGATCTTTCCAGGTTGTGTTTTTTTTCTCAATCATAGACAGATTCTAGTGATCAGAAGTTGATCGTATGACATATGTGTCATGTGATATGGCCGGAATATTCAATCTCTGCCTTTCTTCTCCTCTTCCCCAAACCTCAGATCCAGGAAGTTACAACTGTCTTCCTCATGGAATTGTGGTCAACCTTGCTGCTTTCTTTGAACTTTGGGATGCATTTGCACTTCACTGGGTGAAGTCTACTCAGGTGGCCTTAAGTGACGATGACATGCATGATGTGAGTAGACTTTCCATAGTACATTTATGGAAGTTAAGTGAAATGAGATTGTGTGCAGAACACTATTTTTAGTTTCAGAGACCATGAAATAAACTTGCTTCTGTTTGTATTTAGAATGTGACTAAGAGTAGGCAAATGATCATGTTTGTTTCAGTAGCTGTATTTGTGCCTTCTAACACCTGCTTAGGATGGCATGACCTGCGCTGTAGAAGTGCCTGTTTCTCTCCACTGATGATAGAGTATCCATATCTATCTGTCATAAGAATGTCTGAACCTGGACAGCTGACACGCAGGTCACTGGGGTGGTTCACTTTTCCCTCTCCCTTTTCAGGCCATGAATATAATTTTGCTGAAACCTTGACATTGTATACTTGGTGCAGGAATTGGTTGCTTTTGGCTCGTGTAGTTCCACCTGCCAGTGTGGTATTTTTAGAGAACCTGTAGTTGAGTCCTGGTTGTGTAGCACTAAATACAAAGCACTGTGGGACTCTGAAGTTAATGCAAGTGATGGTGGTTTTGCTTTTTCTCTTTCTTGAAGTGCGAAGTATTGTGTAACCTGCAGCAGTGGTAACACCGTAACCTCCTTGGCTTGTTCCTAGGTTTTGTACTGCTCGCTGTGGCGGGACCGGTTCTGGGCAGTCTCTGACACTGTCGCAGTGGATTCGCCAGGGTTATCACTCCTGGCTCTGCACTGGCACTGGGTTATGAAACACCTAATTGACAGAATTCCTCAGATGCTAACTGGATCAGACCAGAACAAGTGAGTGGCTTTGTTTGGTGGATTTTGATTTGTTTCGGTTAAATGGCTGTATAAATTACTCTTTTCTTTAGTGTTATAGCTAGTTAGCATTGTTTAGATTAGTGTCCCAAGTCGTGTTCCATTAGTGATGCAAATAACAACATATTAAGTAGCTGTTAATTTTTAAAATTTGTGTTGCCTAGCATCGTGCTTCTGCTTGCTCAGATGATCATCTAGAATTTTTACTCCTTTAGTGAAAGGATGAGAGAGAGACTCTCTTATGCCTCCTTTTGCCTTGTTTGTCAAACTTCTGTTAACTGTATGGGCTTTTTTCCCCCTCTGTCCCTCCCTCTTTTTTTTTTTTTTTTTTCCCTCCACAAGGATTTCCAGGGAGATTCAATCTGTTTCACAGCAGATTCAGAACTGCTTGGTCAATCCCGATGGTATTTCAGCCAATATGAAGATACTACAGAAGTCTCTAGGAAGACCCCTTCCTTTTAAGGTATCAGTACTCTGTTTGCAAAAGATTTGTATTTCCAGCACTGTCCAGACAGGCTTAAATATATGTACAGCACTTGCTTTCCAGGACAGCAAAAACATGTTTCTTTTGTGTTTGTTAGATTGATTAAAAAGAAAATTTCAGCCTGTTAATGTACATCTCTTTTGAGAAATATATCAGTTATCCAGATAGCATTTCTACTATTGATTATACTATGTATAGAAGAATTTTATTTAATACAATGGGGTGCCTGAGTGTAAAAATATTACTCCTTGCTCTGTTTTGGAGACTTGTGGATATCAATATGCCACTTGCTTATTCAGTGAACATATGTGTATTTAGAACAGCCTGGGCACTTCCTGTTATACAGCATAGGGTGGGGCTGCCTTATGAGTTTCCAAAACAAGGCCTCTTAACTTTGATGGTTTTGGAGTTTTCTCTTAATATATTTCAGAATTTGTTGTAATTCAATTAAAAAAAAAAAAAGCTTTCAGTAAATTTCCTAAAGAATACAAGTTAAAAGCATTGCACAAGTCCTCATGTGCAGTCATGTTGGTGACTAGTACTTAGACCTAGTTTTTTATGACCTTATCTCTAAGGGATAGTCAGCTATCAAAAAATGCATATAGTTACTTTGTGAGACTCTGAAGAACATTCAGTGCTTACTAAGAATTTGGAGAGATTTTTCTAAGCATTCAAATTTATTTAAATTGCAGGTGTAAACTGCAGTTTCTTGTAAGTGACAGTAGCTCCTGATATTTTTTTTATTATTTTGTGTATTTATTGGCTTTGATTTAGGTAAGTTGCCATGTTGAGTATTATTAGTCTGCATAATCTGTGTAGTGTCTTTATGAAGAGAAAAAACCCTAACTTGACAAGGAGGAATTGTGGCCAACTGTTTCAATTTCTGTCTTCCTGCTGTATTGAGTAGGGCTGCTAAAAGATTATTGTTAAGCTGTTGTTGCAGGCTGGTTTACATACACTTGTACTTTAGTTGTGTGCATGTGAATTTGAAATCTTAGTTTTGACTGCAGTCACAAATCTTGTTTGTGGTTTTGTTAGTGCTGCTGAAAGAAACTGTCCTTTTCATTTTTTCCAGGATAAACTGGGCATGGAATGTTTTTCTCAGTTAAAAGCTCTCAGCAAACCACTGAATGTCTTGGAGCTAAGATTGGCCTGTGGAGAAAGTAGGTGGCAGGAAAAAATGTGCTGTATGAAAATTGCTGCCACAGGAGTGAAGATGAAGAAAGCATTGCTGCAAGCTGATGGCCTGATAATAAGAGCCAATCATTTAGAAGATATTAGTCTGGGTAGGTAACACTTCTGAAGAGCCCAGCAGGACGACTTCTGCCATCTCCATTCTTTTGTACACAGATGGAAAGGATGTTAAATGTTTGCTGACAAGAAACATAGTACATGCATTTATGTGCCTCTTACATTCTGTCAACCAGGTCAACTACAGATATTTTTGAAAGCTGTACATTCACAACTGAAAGCAGAAGGAGTCATATACAGTTATTCAGAAGAAAGGCTTCCTGAAGACACCATCTCCAACCAGTTAGACCCTGCCCTGCTAAACCAGCTCTGCAGTCAGGTTCAGCTGTGGCCTGCAATGGAATACATAGGGGTGCTCTGGCAGTACAAACTGACAGCAGATTACGTGGCCAAGGCTTGTGCAAGAAGGTAAGAAGAAGTTTGGAGAAAGAAATCCTGTATTCCTTTCATGAGATTCAGAATCCTGAGCTAGAAGCTGGAACTTCAGTGCTTTGCATCTGCGTGTAAATCTGTGTGCACGTATTTGCAGTTTATATACACCTGTGTGTATGTGCATATGTATCTGTGCAGCACACAAATATATGTGTATTAGGAATCAACAGAAGACGTTTGTCACCACATTGCTGGGGGCTACTGTAGAAAAACTGAATTAGACCTGGAGATGGAGGAAGTCGACTAGCATGCATGCTTCTTTTTGTGTAAACTACACATGCGTAGAATCATAGTTTAAATTAATGTTACTAATTTAAGCAGTTTTAGTGTTGTTTTAAGGGGCCAAGTGTATTTATTTTCAGTCTGGTTTACCACTCCTTAAAAGAAGGCTATTCATTTATGGATTTGAGTGAAAATAGTTTTTTGTGCAATGAGACTCTTAGAATCACTGGTTCACTCTTGAATTCAGCAAAGTTCTGACTTATCACAGAAGCTATAAAGGTAGAAAACAGTTTCTCCCCAAATGTTTTGTATGTTTTGCTCAACATGGAGCTTATAGCTACATGAGATTACACTTTTTCTCCTTTTTCTTGTGTTTAGATTTTGTCAGCTTTGAAGGATTCAAGTGTTTTGAGTATTATTTGAGTGCTTGTTCTTCTCCAACACTTGAAATGCTGTCATTTTAACCTTTCAGTGACTTTGCTTGCCATTCTCAATTTGTTTTACTATCCAAATGATTTATTTCATGTGCTCTGCTTAAGCATTACTCAGGTTGTATTTTTTTACCTGCTACAGGAAGAACTGCAGTCAAGAATCAAGCATATGTTCAGATCTAGCTCAGTTTATAGCTTTTGCTCTGACGTTGACACCAGCTGCTTCTCACCAGCTGTCTGGACTGTGGCACATGTTACACCTTAATGAAGTAAGAACAAGTTTTATTTTAATTTAGTTAAATCAGATCTTTAGTTTAATTAATCTTGCAGAAGTTTTCAAAGCTTCTTCAAAATATGCATATCACTAAGATTTTTGACATGCAGTTTTTCTACCTCTGCATGACAAAAACTGTTCCTTCTTTTAACAAGAAAGGTTATTAACTGCGAGCCTTGAGAAAATGTAATTAAAACACAATGCTGAAAGAGAAAATACAACAGAGTCTTAAATAACATAGTTCTGTATGATTTAGTTTGGTAGTATTGTTCCATACATCCATCTGTAATGGGAAATCGTTTGGATGGCAGGTGCCAGCCTGGTTGTATCTATGTATTCAAAGTAATTTTGTGCTGAAAAATGCTTTCCTTTGTTCTTGTTCACCTAAATTTTTTTTAGTCTGTTGCAAATCAAACAGACTGATAAAGCTATTTGATGCATTTTCTGTAGAACATTTAATAGCTCTGCTTAATATTTATGATACAATGGTTGTGTTGCCACAAAGTGCAGTAAAACACAAGTTCACTTTAAATGCTTCAGAGCAGAGTATTGGATGGCTTTATCTGTTTCATGCCTGTGCACCCCTGTGTTTTGTAACAAAAGGTTGCACAGTCTGTATTCTAACATATAAACATGCTGCATATTTCACAGACAGGAGACAGTGCTGACCTCAGGAAGTTTGCTCTTTGTTGAGGAGATGCAAGCAAACACTATGTGAATTTGAAAGGATCTTGGAGACTATCTTGTACTATCTCTACTGAAAGACAGTATCATACTTTCCTTGTACCTGTGTGTGCTTAATTCTCTTTTGCTCTCTGTAATTCTCACCTCTAGGTTTTTGTTTCTCCTTAGATATCCCCTGAAGAAATGTCTCTTCTGTCATCTCAGCTAGTTAATGCTGTGTTAGCATCCTTTTGGAGCAGTACTTTCACCACGGACCCAGACTACTGGTTGACTTGGAGGCCACTGCCTGCAACAGAGGAAAACAACTTCTCTAAATCCCATGTAAACCGTTCTATGAAGGTTTGTCTCTTCTGACCTAATCGAATTCTAGGCTGAATGCTCTTGTTGACTAATTCAAGTTTTCTAAAGCAATATTTTAAGTTCTAGCATAGTCAGTGCAAGTTGCACCTGAACAATCTAACTTTTAATCTCTTAATTTAGGGCCCAGGCATTCTGACTCGAGCTGTCTTCTCAAAGTGCTTCTTTGAAATTCTGACTAGCAGCAGCAAGACAAGCCAGTGGGATGTGAGTGGGCTTCCTGTCTTGTCGTCATCCCATGTAACACTGGGAGAATGGATGGAGAGAGCACAGCAGCTTCACAAAGTCAGCACAGCGCTGTGGACCAACCTGGCTGTCTCTTCAATAGCAGATTTTAGGTATTGAGACCTCTCTTCCACATATGTTATTTAAATCAAGCATGTTACGGAAGGTTGCTTACTCTGTGTAAACTTTTTCTCATTCCTTTTTCTCCAGACACACGGATGCTAGACTGCAAGGAATAATGCTAAGCAGACAGCTCTCTGCCCTGGTAGATCTGATTCCAGTGGATCTTCAAGAAGAATTTTTGGAGTGCTGTGAGAAGCTCTGCCTCAAGGATCCTGTTGCCTATGAGTATCTTCTCAAGATACTTGGAAGCATCACTGATCAGGAGTTGCTTCCTAAAGAATTCCTGTTTCTTCTGCTCACTTGCTTACATCAGTTCTATGGGGAAGGGCTTCAGGAGTTACCAGAGACAGCTTGGCGAGGAAGCCTCTGGGTGATCATTGGCTTGGTGCAGATCCAGATGTGGCTTCCGCAGACCAGGTTTGATCCAGCTGTTAAAAGAGAATACAAGCTCAAGTACTCAAAAGAAGAGGTGAGAATGAAGCCAAGTTGGCTTTTACCTTTGTTATGTATAAAATCAACGTAGAGGAGTTTGGCTTGGGGGTCCTTGGGCAAATATTTGATCATGATTTTTAAACTATACAGTTAGAACTTCTTTTAATGTCCAAGAAGTTGATGTACCTACTTGGTTACTAAAATCAGAACTGCTGTGAATGGTTTATTCTTTCCTTTTTAGTTATACCAGCTGGAGTGTGAGTGGAAAACATGTGATTTTTCATCCCAGCTGCATAGAGGAAAAAGTATTGAAGATGAAACAGTCAGCAACTATATTCATCCCCATATCAGGTAACACCCAGGCACTGAACCTATCTCTTTTAGCATGGACATGTCATCTTCGTGTGCTCAGGCTCCGAAGCTTTTCTCTGAAGCTTTACAATTTTTCTCTCTTCCTGTAGAAACAAGAGTTGCTGTTTTTAAAGTATCAATTTACATATTGAGGTGGTAGAGAAAAATACAGAAGCTGTGCTCTTTGCAGTAAGGAATTGTCTGTACACTTTGTACTGCTGTAAACAGAACAATTAAAGCAATGGCCCTTAGATATTGATAAAGTTGAAACCATGCCCAGAAGTAAAAACAATGCCATACATTTAAATTACAGTACTTTTCTTAAAATATGGCAATATTATCAATCAATTGAAATGGGATGAATTGTTTATCTATCACTGTAGTTTCTCAAGACTGTTATACACACCAGTGCTATTTTGCAAAGTTCTTCAGCTGATATTACTGGGGAGAAATATCCACATGTGTATTTTAGCAATAGCCTTTGCCTGTGTTGCTGTGGATAGATTGAATTTCTTACCACATAGAGTACACTGTTGACATTCCAAATCTGTAGCCACTGTTATTTTGTTTGGTTCTTTTCTGTCTGAGGAACTTGAGGAGGAAATTTTAAGCCAAGAGAGCTTTCTCCTTTGTACAGCCTTCCAGGTCTGTTCCGTGTACATGGAGATAAAAACTGTCTATTATTCACGATTTTCCACTTTTAATAAGAATTTCTGATTTCATTATTATACACGTAGAGGATCTGGTAGTTCTGTGCTACTGCTTAAAGAGAATGATAATCATTGAAAGCAGATTCTGAATGGCTGAGTTTTACCAATTGCCTGTGGTAATATTACTTTTTTTCTTAATGCTCAGCTGTCAGGTAGCAAGAAAAAAGTAATTGAAGTTTGTTGAAGTGGCAGGGAGAGAAGAAATCTACACTTGTGTGCTATAAGGCTGTCCCTTGTTTTTTCCATATTTGCTGTTTCATACAAACTAGCAGAGTATTTTCTGATTAGTCTTTTCTGTATCTGTTACGTTAGATCTATTTAAACAAGTTTGTATGAAACATACTTCTGTGTCTAAACTGGTCAATGTTATTTCTTAACAGACTGTTGCATGAAAGAATGCAAAGGCTGAAGGAGCAAATAAGCAGTCTTTCTAGAAGAAAGGCCTTCAGGCCTCCAGCTCCACTGTATGATTGCTTATACCAGGAGGCTCAGCAGTACATCAACAGCATAGCACGGGTTTCCTCAGTCCAAGACCTTCTAGCCCGCCTTCTGCAGTTCCTCCGTGGAGAGAGGCCTAAATCACTGCAGGCTATACAGAACCTGTTAAATGAAGAAGCATCGTGGCAACAATCACACCATCAGTTTAGAAAACACCTGGCGGAGGAGTACGCCGTGTTCCCCGATGCCATCATTCCGCTCCAGGCTGCCATCCTGCAGCTGCAACATGGCATGCGGTTAGTGGCTTCTGAAGCGTATGCAGTGCTGCAGAGCTCTGTGTGCCCAGCCGACCTCACCAACCTCCTCACTTCTTTGTTGGCATTTCCTTCTGTTGGCCGTGCCTTTCCCACTTACTTTGCTCGGGCAGAAATTTTATGCTCAGTGAACTCAGTTGGGGTACTTAATGGACTTAAAAAGTTCTCCCTGAAGCACTCTGAAGGTGGATCTGAGGGAGCTGAGCAGCCTTGCCCAACTTTGGAACAGCTCCTCGTGAATGCTTTGTTGCATCTTCGATGCCATGTACTATTCAGAGGAGAAATGGACCAGAAATCTCTGCAGCTCTTCAGACACCTGTGTCGGGTAAGCTCTGGATGCCCATAACTGGGATTCTTGCACTGAACTTGTCCCCTGTGGAAGACATGGATCTGTTGAAACAGGGGGCCAGAGGGAGGTCACAGAAATCATCAGGGGGGATGGAGCAGCCCTCTTATGAAGAAAGGCTGACAGAGTTGGCGTTGTTCAGCTGGGGGAAGAGATGTCTCTGAGAAGACCTTGTTGTGGCTTTTCAGAATATAAAAGGGGTTTATAAAAAGGATAGAAGGAGAATTTTTACCAAGGCTCGTAGGACAAGGCATAACAGTTTTAAACTAAAAGAGGGTAAATCTAGATCAGATATGAAAATAGTTGTTTTAAAATGTGGATGGTGAGACACAAGAACAGGTTGTCCAGAGAAGCTGTAGATGCTGCAACCGTGAAAGTGTTTGAGAGTGATTGGATGGGGTTTTGAGCAACCTGGTCTAGTGGAAGATGTCCCTGCCCATGGCAGAGGGGTTTGATTAGATGATCTTTAGAGGTCCTTATCTTGATAATCATTAGTATGATGTTCTTTAAAGTCTTCTAATTTTTTTCCCGATTAATTGTAAAAGATAATCTAAAATACTGGATTAACTTGTTTGAATTTATCAAGGCATAAAATGATAACCTGTAACGATTACCAAAGATTTTATTTATGTAAGAAAAACCTCAAACAGCAAAACCCAAAAGTGGACACACACACAAAAAAAACCCACCCCAAAGCAAACTCTCTATAGAGTTTCTTTATAAAATGTTTAAGAAAGGAGACTAGAACTTGGTCAAGTACTCTGTTGCATATTATTGTCTTTGCATTTACCTCATTAGCTTGTTGAGAGGGCAGTTCACACATGTTAGATGGCTTTGATTTCTACTGTTGTAGACCATAGAGGAGGGAAGACCCAAGCTAAATAGATGCTGCCTAGTTGATGGAAGATCAGGAGATGATTTTAAACGTTAACTTGTGTAAAAGCATCCTGCCTTGTGTTTCCTTAGGCAATTGTAAATGAATGGGATGAACAGGAGCGCCGTGCCCAAGAGCAGGAGGCAATGGAACACAGCCTGTACAGATACAGAAGTAAAAGTCACGGGAAAGGACGGAGCGAGGAAGAAGAGGAAGAAGAAGAATTTAGGAGGAGATTTCCTTTTCATGAAAAGGTAATAACTGTAACTGTTAAGAAACACAAAAATGACATCTGAAGTTGCTCCTGAAAATACATGCTATAAATGACAAATTAATGGAATGGAATAAAGCAGTTTTTCCTTCAACCAAAAGCCAAATGGGGGTAGATTTTGATAGGTATTAAGTTATGTGCTTGTGGTTTATTTCACCTTCTGGTTGAAAAAAAAAACGTTTTTAGGATTAATTTCCAGGCTTGAACTGTACTGTGGTTTGGGTGAATAATCCCAAGTTATATAACTGAATGATAACGTAGTTACGTGTCAAAATCTGGAATTCTATTAATTTAGCAAGTAAGATCATCTGACATTCTACTACCTGTGGAGAAGGCTGATGTCCTTGATTAAATAAAGCAGTTGGGACAGAACAGTTCAGGTCCTCAAGTGACCACACAGTGTTGAGGTGGTTTATCAGCAGACACAGCTGCTGCTGCTTTGTCTGAAAAGGGGTTTAGTTGGCAGCAACTCAGGGATCACTGTACTGCACTCTTGCCCGCTGTAGTTATGCCCTGAAATGTTCTGTACACCTGTGTTCTGTTTCAGACTGGCAGTCTGTCTGTATGGTACCAGCTGCGAATCATTAGCATGTTGTTGCAATGCCAAAAAAAGCAAAAGAGGAGATAGGGAGAAGAGGCATTTGAGGAAGAAATTAAAATTTATTTTTGATTATCATGTAATTTGCAGGACTTTGAAGATATCACAGCTCAGCCAAGCCTAGAAGAAAAAATGGAAACTGAAGATCCAGTGGAACACCAGCTGGAAGTTGACAGAGCACTTTTGTCCAAGAGCTCTATGCAAATAGTAATGAAGGTTCATCAACAGTTGTGCTTAAACTTTGCTCGATCCCTGTGGTATCACCAGAGCCTGCCTTCTCATCCAGCCGAGCATTATTTCAGTACATTTATTTCCTGCTACCAAACCGGTGCATGCCTGGTGTCACAATTCTATCCTTTAATTGGTAAGATTGCTAACAGTATTTCAGATACGCAGGTTTAGATTTGGAATGATTTGTTTCAAAATAATTGCATTACAGGTCATGAAACACACCTGTTATGGGGAAAATGCACAAAACTGAATTTTCTTTTTCCGAAGAGTTTGCCCCATGTTGAGAATTGTCTTGTGGAATGCTTTGATTTTTATTCTTTTACGGATTTTTAAAATTCCATTTGGTAATACAGAAGACCAACACAGTTTAAAAATGTATGGAATACTGAATGAAATTTTGATCACATGGCTCTGCATAGTCCTGTGGAAGATAAAGCACTTGAAGAAATTTCCCAGAAGTAAATTTTGCAATGAAGTTCGTAAAAGAATTGGTTTAAATTTAGCTTATGTACATAGTTAAAAAGAAACAAGGTATCATGGGTTTTTTTTTCCACTCTGAATTTTTGAAAACTTGATGTGTCAATTGTTTTAACAATGTGTGAGAACTCAGAATCATCACTTGTCAAAGCAGAGCTATGTATTTCAGTTCTGATCTAATAAATGCATGTGTGCAATTAAGATGAAGCAGATAAGGGCTACTGTTTCTACTGTACCTTATTTTTGTGTTTGCACCTGAGCCGCAATGTATGTGGGAGTTTTCTTGTGTGTTGGATTACTTTTCCACAGAGCCTTGCTTCTAGTTTTATAGTAATATCTCCTTGATGTGAATTTATATACAGAGGAACTGTGTTCTTCTGACAGGATCACAGCCCACTTTTAGGGTGCTGCTTGTACTTTTCTATAAAAGTTTGATAAAACAGAGAATATGAACTCTAAGTATGTCTCGTGTTCCACACTCCATCTCATTGTTCCAGTGGCATAGTCTTATATCCTTGTAAAAGATAACGTACTAAGGCTTGGGATGCAGTGAGGAAAAAACCTCCAATTTTATCTATTTGACAGAAAAAAGAACTAACAGCATGTGTGATCTCTTCCGTACTTGCTTCCTAGGTGCTGAAATGAATGACAGTCTTTTGGGAAGCCAACTTCTGCTTAGCACTCTTCTTCACAACACGTTTTTTGAGGAAGTAACTTCAGATCTTGTGCTCCAGCAAGATGGCCCATACGACTTCTACCAGCATCCCAATATTCAGCAAGTCCGACAATGCCAACCTGTACTTGATAATTTTGCTAAAGAAATAAATGGGCTACTGCAGGAATGGCCAGAGCATCCTGTACTTGTGCAGGTAAAAACACCTCAACAAACATTTGGGGGAAACTGGAGCATTTTAGGATTGCATTTATGTGGAAAAACGTGTATAGATATGCATAGACATGTGCATACACATTCATTTGCTTGCCTAGATGTTGTTTGTATTACTTATGCAGATGTTTTGAAGTCATACCTGTTTATTCTGAAGAGGTAGAGGTATTGTTAGCTGTTCTATTTTAGTTATGAAATGTTAAATGGGGTTCTGCTAACTCTGAACTTAGAGCTTTAAGCAATCTTCAGGCTGTCATAGCTCAATGATCCCTAAGGTCTTGTTGTTTCTCCTCCTGTTTTTTTCCAAAATTCTTTCTTTCATAATGCTTTAGAATAAATATTTTTAGTCTCTCTTATGGGATCTATGTTGTTCTCAGGTTACATTTCTTAGAGTAATGTAGAAACTCAGATTCTATAGGAACTGTTTGCATTAGGTCATTTGTGCTCCCTTCCCTTCCCGTTGGCCTTACTGAACTCCTAGTGAGCTTCTACTAAATTGAGAAACCAGTTGAAATGTAAAAAAAAAAATTAAAAAAAAAAAATCTTATCTCTTGTGGGGGATGGTTATGCTCATAGAAATTAACTCAATTTCATGGCTTCTCCTGTTGAAAGTGCAGTTACTATGGGCTAAATGCTTTTGTTTTTATTCTGCAGCTGTTAGTTGTGATGGACAGAATCCGAAGTTTTCCACTTTCTAGTCCTCTCTCAAAGTTTCTGAATGGCTTGGAAATTCTTCTTGCAAAGGCACAGGTAAGAAAAAGGCTAAGGAAAAGTCTTATTTTCTCTTTTATGCTTCCTTACCTATATTTGGTACCATGTTACAAACACAGTATGTGAAAGCTGTCTGCTTGTCAGGATTTGGGGAAGTGAACTTCGTCCATGCTGAAAGTTTCAAGAGCAAGAACCCAGTAATCCAGAGTAATCCAATGAGTCTTGCCAGGCAGTGACTAATTTCTGGCTTTGTGTAAAGGGGAACGTTTCTTTTCCAGGACTGGGAGGAAAATGCTAGTCGAGCCTTGTCCTTGCGGAAGCATCTTGATCTGGTCACACAACTGATTATTCAGTGGCGTAGATTGGAGCTGAAGTAAGATCTGTCCTTCCATGCTACTTTTCCTTAGATACTGTAAGCTTTCATCTCCAGATGGAGGCATATTCCGATGCAGAATTGCCTTAATCGTGGAACATGCTTCTGTGTGTCTGTCGTGGTGAAAATGTGGGGGGAAAAGAAGCCACCAATGAGGAGCTGTAGTGGCTCAGAATGAGTATGCCCAGGCTGTGGTGACCCTACGTATTTGTCTCAGGAGAAGTAGAAACAATATTTTCCCAGTGCTCTGCTGTTTTCATCCTAGGGTTTCCTGAGCCTGCAGGGTTTTGTCTGTTTAATAACCATCATTAAATCGTCCTTTAAAATTATTGTCCAGTCTTCTGTTTAAGACCAGGTAAAATTTTTATAGCCACAGTATGTCCCAATCAGGAATTCCACACGTCTACCTCAATTTCTGAGAAAAGAAACTTTTGAATCTACCTCTGATGGATTTTGCTTTATCATCCCTTCTTTTCTTCTCTTATATTTAATAATATTGGCAAAACAGTGATTCTCAGGAGTTGATTGTATATATTAAGCTTATGTGCAGATTCTTTCATCCTGTTAAATTTTCCATTAATTTAATAGAAACAGAAAACAAATTTTTGTTGTTTTGAACCCATACTACCATTATATTTTTGATTTATCTCTCCCCTTTCTTATTGTTTCTAGTTGCTGGTCAGTAAGTTTGGACAATATTATGAAGCAGCATGTGGAGAAATCCACAAAGCACTGGTTCTCAATCTATCAGATGATTGAGAAGTATGTTCAAGAACAGACAGAGGCAAACACAGAAGGTAAGTCCTGGCCTTAAAATGAATATGCGATGCAGTTCTAGTAATTACTAAGGAAGTATGATTAAGGTCCTAAATGCCAGAATTTGACAGTGCACTTTCAGGTATCGTTCTTTGCCCTGCAGTAAATTCCATGACTGTGTAGGGTCTTCCATATGGAGTGAACTTTGTATATATTTCTGAAACCACCTGTGGTTCATAGGGCCCGTGTTGCGATGTAAAGAGAAGATGTCTGTAAAAAGCATCTAAAAGAAAGTAGAATTGTGATAGCTGTATGTCATGCACATACAAACATTTCAAACAGATTTGGAGGGTAGGAGGCCTCCATCTGCAACTGGAAAAGGCACCTCAATTTTTTTAGCTGCAGAAAGCATAATTCATATCCCAGCTGAATTGCTTTTAACATTCTGTATAAAGCCTGAAGAATTCTTAGAGTTAAGTAGGTTTTGGTACATACTGTTCTTAGTAAATCTGTCCGCACGTGTTCATGTTACATAAAATAGGGGAATGAGGAGAAGTACTTTGCCTCCCCCAAATTTAATGGAATTGTAAAGATGAAAGCAGTATCCTCTGGCTTGAGGCCGAGTTTCCAATCTCATGACTACTTAATGCACTAGATGAGCTTCAGATCCTTAGGGTATATTACATCTCCAAGAGGACAACATGTCTTCTTCCACAGGTAATACTCTAAAGACACTGTATTCTCTACCAGATTCTTCTGATCTATTTCTGTCCTCATGACTTTCAGGAGTTAAGAAACTGGCAGTGACTTATTTGTAGTAGGGCTCATCATGAATGAAAAAGCCATTCATTCATAGAGAATAGCAAGTATTCTGTAAATACTCAGTGGATTCTGAAATTGGACATACAACTGACCCTTCTCAGTTGCTATCTTAATGCTGCTTCTTGTTCCCTTTCCTTTCTTCCAGTGTGGAGTTTGTTGGTTTCATTTATTATTAAATCAGAATTCTTCCCCTGTCTGCCTCTTTCCTGTTTTGTTTTGAATGTTTCCTAATCGAGACTTGATATTTAATTAAAAGTTATAACGAGCAGACCACAATTTTCACATAGATCTTCTGGATTTTTTTGTTTTCTCTCACTTTTTTAAAATTTCTGGTGCATTGTTCAGGAACTGAGCAAACGGATCTGAAAACGCTGGTCAGCACATTACAGGCTTTTATTGAAGGCTCTACTCTGGGGGAGTTTCATGCACGGCTGCAAGCACTACTGGTTTTCCACTGCCATGTCTTGCTGATGCCTCAAGTAGCAGAAAAGGGTAAGTTGTTAGCATTACCTGTGTTATCTGTACAGCAATCTGGCCAGCAGGTGTTCCAGACTTTCCAAACAGAACACAAGCCAGTGGTGCTGATTTACTGTTTTCCTGTTGGTCAATTTACCCCACCTTTTGGTGTTGCTAAGCTTCCAGAAAGAACTGGGGTGTATTTATTGTAATGATACTGAAAAATACCCTCTTTGAAAAGAAGGATGATGATGACGATTATTATTATTGTTATTATCTGTCCCTTCTCCCTTCTAGATGTTCTGTGCAGCATCCTGTGGAATCTATACAATTACTATAAGCAGTTTTCGGAGTGTGTTGAGGCCAAAATCACTGAACTTCGTCAACCCATAGAAAAGGAACTTAAGGTAAAAGGAAACTTGGCTCAGACAATATATCGGTCTAATCAAGGGAACAGTGGAGCAGATACTATTTGAATTTGTCTATAATAGTTCTGTTTGCCCCTGAAATCCCTACTAAACTTAACATTTTCTTTGGCAAGGATTAATTTTTGAGGTGGGGGTGGGGTTGATTGCAGGCTTTAGTGTTTGATCAGTCCCATTTATCCACGAAGGTTTCTACCCAGTGGTGAAGCCCCTTTGGATTTCACAACGTTTGGCTAGGCAGCAGTTTTTATGCAGTGCAAACACGTATGGGAATAAGATGCCTGTGCAATAATTTGCTCACTTACTAAAATGTCTTGCATTTTAAGGCTACCACATCATCGTAGCTGATTAGGTTTAAAGATCATCTTTGATATGGAAATACTTAATTTCATTTGCATAAGTAATCTCATTGATTATTTATTTTCCTAATAGGAATTTGTGAAAATTTCCAGATGGAATGATGTCAGCTTCTGGGCCATAAAGCAATCAGTTGAAAAAATACGCAGGTAAGTCAGAACTTAAAATTAAGCTCCCTATTTTGAACCTTCCTTCTAGATATTTCTCTATGATGTTACATTTGAATGCAGAAATGTTTCTTCTGCTCATAACACTGCTAAAACATTTATTTCCAGCAGCTGAGAGATTTCCAGGATTACAAAACCCAGTAACTTCTTTGCTTTCTCTTGGTAATTAGAACCCTCTTTAAATTCATGAAGAAGTTTGAAGTTGTTCTGGATGAGCCATGTCGGCCTGCCTTGGTGGAAATTGGTAAGGAAGAGCAGCTGGACTGCATGCAAAAGCAAGAAGAATCCGATGACAAAGAAACCAAAATTCAGAGGCTAAACAACACATTAAGAAAGGTTCTGTCTGCTAGAACAGATGCTACCAAGGTGACTGAATTAGTTATTCTAAGTGTGGGAAGAATATTTTCTCTATTCTCATCTATATGTTGCTTTTCAGCGATTTATGCAGGAAAATCTTATGTAAGTGTCAAAACTGTTGAATATATCATAAACTTTTTTGGTCTTACTTGTGTTCAGTGTTATGCAACACTGCAGATGGGTGAGAATGCAGCGTGGAATGACAAGCATGGTCTGTACTGATCTGGCACTAAATCTGTGCTCTAATATAGAGATGAGGCAGTTACACATTTCATCTCCAATTTGCTTACATATTGTCTGCAGCAATTTGTTACTTCCCTACTAGTGCAGTAAAATAGCCTGAGAGTTGAAATTATTATTACCCATTTTTTTTCTAAACAAGGGCCCAATCAGTCATGTAGCTGTAGGATTTGTGTGTATATAAGCTCTGATTAAATATTAAATCACTTTTGGCTTGGACACTGATAGGGGAATGCACTATATTGTCATATGTTTGCTGTTGATTGACAGTTTTTGGACTGTGAACATTTGCCTTGGACAAGCTGATGCATGGTAAATCCTGCTCCACAGAGTCTCAGTTTAGTATGTCTGTGTTTAGTATTATTTAGTAAATAATTTTCCCAGCTCAGAGAGGAAGCCAGCTAATTTTTTTCCTGAAAGAGATTCATATTCATATCGTTAGTTTTTATTAACAAGATGCAAGGAGAATCATAGTTCTGATCATAACTCATCAGAATTTGGTGGTGAGTGGGAAATGCTGAGTTACCCTCAGCTTTGTTCAGTTTCTTCAGACCAGGAGCAGGGCTGATCTTGCTCCTGTCCTGTACAGGAGGGTAGAGCGAGGAGGCAGAAATCTAATGCAAATCTAACACGTTTCATTTCTTGAGGGTTTGGTTTGTTGGTCAGTGATTTGTAAGCCTATTACTGATAGTTAACAGGGTTATTGGTTTCACTTCTTGCAGTTTCATGTTGTCTTCATTCCCTAAAGAAGATGCATTCCAGAAGATGCAAACATAAATTGAACAAAAGGATTAGCTTTGGATGTGCTGAGGAATTAATTCCGTTATTTAATAATTTCTACTTGCACACTGTTTTTGTTGTTCTTTAAGAACAAAATTTGTGTCTAGTGGAAAGTGAGGGTGTTCTTAACCTGACACCCTGAGGGCATTAGTGATTTAGGGTAAGGCCTTTAAACCTAGAAGGCAGAAGAAGCTGAGCTGAAGCAGTGATTACCTTTTTCACAGAGGTAAGGACAAACACCTAAGACAGTAAGATCATAGCATCTTTCATTTGCTTGACTGTTCCCAAAACTAATGTCTGCCTGACATACATCTGCTGTGATTTTTCTCAGGTGTTGGTGCTGAACTCATGAAAGAATCACATGAATATGTTTTGAGGTTTCAGATGAATGCAGAATTTAGCCCTTTTTTTACAGTGATTTCCTCCTAGTGATCAAACGAGAGCTTTCAATCTGTGTGTATAATTTTCTTGCATTTTTTTTCAGAGGGCAGTCTCAGAATGTCAGGATGGCATTACATTTCATACAGAATCTCTTCAGTATCGTCTGTGTAAGCTGACGAAAAAAATGAAGAAAATGTGTACAGCAGTTACAGAAAGTAATTCATTCTTTAGCCTGGTGGAAAATCTCGACCAGTTCACAGGTTCGGTTTTCTTGTGATTTCCATACCACAACTGACCTCTATAACATAAATGGAACAAATCAGGAAAAAGTGCAGATACATAGTTGTCTTCCTAGAGTGTCTTCCCACAGCTGCTTTGTGTACATTAAATTTTCAATCTCTTACCTTTGTCTGCTGTCTTCTCTACAGGTGGTATTATTGTTTCTGTGGCTGAACTCCAAAATTTAACATTTGATCAGACAGCAACTAAGGAGAAGCAGAAATCAGAGGCAAAGCATATTCAGATGCAAAAGCAACGGGCTTTGTCAGATCTCTTTAAAAGCCTCGCTAAAACAGGTGAGCTTTGACTAAAAATGGGCTTGGTTTAAAAGTACAGAGTTCTTCAGCATTTTACTATCTTTGCCAATATATCTAAACCCACCATGATATGATGTCAGGTAACACCTTTACCTTCCTCATTCATCAGCCCTTTCATGTCTTAAAAATGATCCCTAACTCAGCTTTCTCAAAGGATGTGGGGCAGTGAAAAGTGCTTAATGCACACAGGTCTATGTTAGTCTTATTTCAGCTGTGTTGTTCAGCTGTGTTCAGCTCAAGACAGCTCAGCTTCAATGTGTTCTTACATTACAAAACTTGCAGCATGTTCAAAGACTTGTCAAAATAAGAACATTTGATATCTTACTACCAAGTGTACATGTGACATTTTTCATATGACAAACAAGGGCACCAAAGGATGTGTGCTCAAATACTGTTCCAGGTTTGTCGTACCGGAAAGGTCTGTCCTGGTCCCGTTCGAAAGACTGCCAGGAAGTTCTCTACCTTCGTCCACTGGACTTGTGTCGTGCATTGGCTGCGGTGAATTGTACACATGAACTGGATGCCACGTATGTACACAGGGTTTTTTACCCTCAGATTGTGTGAACTGCAGCTGTAATATATAGAATTTATGGCATGTTGATTTAGACTGGGATTTCTGGACAGTAATTTATTTAGGATTTTGCATATTTTCTTCCTCCCATTACTTCTCAGTTCGGTACATAGAACTGAGCAAGGATTTGGGGTTTTTTTTTGTTTAGTTTTTTTTTTAAATTTGCACTTTAACAACTGTACCCTCAGTTTTATTCTTTCTGTGAATTAGATTTCAGTTAGGCCTCCCCTGTCCAGCCTTGCTTGGGATGCTTTGCTAGCATTATATTAGAGGGTAAACTGCTAATGATTTTATTGAAGGTGAGCTGTGATTTTCAGGGATTACTTCATTGTTTTGTCTTCATTAAATAATGGGATATTTCAGGAGAAAATACATATACTTCAAAAGGAGCATTACTGGAAAAACTTTCTTACAGGAAAGATGTTTTTTCAGATTTTTTAAAAATTGTTCTTCTGTCAAGAAGTGCTTTTTTTGTCATTGAGACATGCTGGTTATTGTCCTTCTGGAATGTAAGCTTCTGTATGAAGCTGGCTTTAGCTGCATGAGGGGAAGAAAAACAGTATCACTATTAAAGCATTAAATAGTATTCAGAGATAGAGATCTTGCTGCTATGGCTTAAGATTTCCTTAGAAATTACTTTAAAAGTTAAATGCTTTCTTAAGACTAGAATATTTTTAGAGAAAATAAAGAATTGCAAGATCAATGCATTTTCCAAACAACAAATTTCAGGCGAAACTATTGAGTCGAAGAGCTGACCTGGTGGCTCCAGCATGCTGAGGTACTTTCTAATACCAGACTTCTTTGTGCTCTGCCAGGTTGCTGACAGAGATTTCTTCTGCCTGGGATGGATGCCAGAAGTACTTTTACCGGTCACTTGCACGTCACTCTCGACTCCAGACAGCATTGTTAGCACCTGCCAAGGTAAAAACAGCAAAGTAAAAACAGAATCTTAATTCTGTTAACTTCATTTTACCAGCTTGGACTGAAATTTCCTAGTAGTAAAAAGGTGATGGGAGATAATGTTATGTTGTGTAATATGATACTAAATATGACACTTTTGTACCACTCATTAAATGCAGTGCGTTAAAACTCGCTGTTTTATGAAGGAACAAAATCCATTTAGGGAAAGAAGTTAATGATCTGTTCAGTGTACAGGATCTTTCATCCCAGCAGATCCCTAATTGCTACTTTTTGTGCGTGAAGAAACTCATGAAATGCTGAATCCAAACTTGTAAGGAAAATAAACCCAATGTTATTCGGTGTTCTTGAAGACATCAGTTGATATTTATAATTGGGCATAACTGGAGTATGTGTCCAACACAAAAAGTGCTAATACATTTCTTCATTTAAAGATTGGTCTAAAATCAGTAGAACAGACAAACGAGCTCTGCCAAACCAGAACCACTTTTCTAGAATTTCAGAAAAAAAGGATCTCTTCCGGATGTTCTTCCTCTCAGTATGCTTTACCCCTTGTTTTACAACATGGTCTCATCAAAGTCACACCTGATACTGGATACAAATAGTGGAACGTGACTGTGATCAGTTAAGCCCCGTGTTGTCAGCATTTATTCTGAGCTTTAAGATGTGACCACTTCTAAAGAAAGGAGTGAAAGTAATTGTCAGTATATCTGGTAAAATGAATTGAATGGTTTCAGCAATGATCATGAATGTAAAGCATTTAGGCTGGTATCTCTTCAGATTTTAATCATTATTTATATAAGGTAGATTTAATACTGGAACCAAATTCCTGGTAAGAATTGCTGCAGTGGAGTTAAATATAATGTGACTGTTGCAGAAGTTACTTGAAAGTCAAATTTGTATGCAGGATATATGGAAGATGCAGAAAAGATGAAGATGGGGAAACTGCAATAATTGTAACTCTAGTCTGCATATTAAGACTTGTTCAATTAAACCATAATCTTTCAGCCTGCTCAGCGAAATGGAGGCACAGAGACTGCTGTTGTCTGGTTGTTCATCTAACTGTTCCCTCCTACTTTTTCTGTCTCTGTTTTGTTTAGGATCTTGGACTAGGTAGCATTGAACGATGCAAAGGGTTCACTGCACACCTCATGCAGATGCTTGTGAGACAGAGGCGATCTCTTACTGCATTGACAGAACAGTGGATCTTACTGAGGTATTTTCCATCTTCCAATGTTTAAATGTTGGCAAGAAGTTTTGACAGTAAGCAAATTATTTCAATAAAGATGGAAAATAAGGTAGAAGAAAATAACAAATTTTTCCTCTGCTTCCCTGTATTTCTCCTCCCCTGAATTAAGCCTAGATAGAAAAGATTTAAGTTTATCCTATCACTGCAGCCAGTGTTTTGGAATCAATAATTTTGTAAAACAAGTTAGGCATATATGTGAAATCATTCCTGTTGTTAATTACACTGTTAAACCATTAAACTTACAGATTGTTACATCTCTCTCATTTGGTACTGGCCTAAGTTATTTTTCTTTACATTCAAGTCGTTGGCTTGACCTGGGGCAGATAAATGATCTGGATGGTATTTTGAGCCAAAATAAATAAAGTATCAACAGCTTACAAAGAAAAATTCTAGAAAGGTGGGACACACTAGATGTTGTCAAAACTGTCCAACAAAAAGTGTATAAGAATCTTTCTTACTTGATATGATTTTTCACTCCATTGCTTGAGTCATTGGAGTCATTGCAAATGCCACCTTTGTTTGAGCATATTTGTGCTCAACATGCTGTAATCCATAAAAGCTTTTTGAAGTCAGGTTAGGATCTAGTACCTTTGTACAGAGAAAGAATTCTGGACTGGAGATTACTGGTGCAAAATTTTTTCTAACCCCGGGAAACTTGAAAAAAACAAATAAACAAAAAACCCCAACTAAACAAACTCCTCAGCTTTACTGTCACAGGTATAGTAAAACTTTCAGGACGCTTAATCTGCATTACTGTGACTCTCATAGCAAATCAGATTTCCAGGTCTTTATAGTATTTCATAATTCGGGGAGGGAAAAGACCACTAATTAAACACTTTTTTTAAAAAAAAAACTATTGTTTTAGTTTTTCCAGGAGGAGTTTTTATCTAGATGTTTTTCTTAATTAATTTAGTTAAAGGTAGAGCTTTTAAAAAGGAAGTACAACATAAAACTCAGTGATTATAACTTCTCCTTCTTTCTTTTTAACTAGGAACCTCCTGAGTTGTATACAAGAGATAGATTCTAGGTTGACTGCTGACAGAGAATACAGTGCAGCATTTCCTCCTCAAGACAGTATTCAATGCTGGACGGACAGACTGCAGCAACTTTCCATGCAGTGTGTGATGGTTCTCGAGGAGCTGTCTTGGTTTATCCAGTGCTGCCCAAAAGAAGAGTCAGCCAGGTGCAATGACAGTGAAAGGACCGACGTCAAACCCAACATTCTTCAGAGTTCAGTACCTGAAATGGGAAATGTTCTTGCGGGAATACCTGACCTGATTCCCTCAGATCTAAAACACTTGTCTCCAGTAACAACTGAGCGATTGCCTCCTGGATGCAGGATGCGAAATAAGGATCAGTTGTGGCTGCAGGTAGCTACACAATTGACTGCAATGATGGCAAATGTGAAGGCCGTGAAAGCAGAAGTGGACAGAGTAAGACAACAGTCATGTGAGACCTCCTTTTATTCCTGGTGAGTTCTACACATGAACATCTCTTCTGTTCTATGTTCACATAATACGTGTGAAGTTATTTTGAAAATTTTTGCCTACGAATAGGTTGAAAAGTGGGTTCAGATGCTCTTCAGGCATTCTTCCATTCATTTTTTTGCAAAATGCAGTGCCTGACTCTTTAAAGAAATGTGCGTCTTCTCCCCCTCCCCTGACAAGTCAAAAAAATTTCCATCTCAGCTTCCCACTTTGTCTTGGGTCTCTCAGGATTTTATCCCCATAGCTCCTTAGCTAATGAGGTGAATTTCCAATACAAATTTAATGTAGAAATTTTCATTTTAAAAGAAATTTGTAGCCTATTTAATAACAATCTTCTAATTTTCTCTCTGCTTCAAACAGTGTGAATATAAGCTTGTTGTCAAACCTTTTATTTAATAAACTCAGGATGCAGATCTGCTGCTTCTCCCTTATCCATGCCCAAGAAAAGGTTTAATCTTAAATTGGACTGTTTGTTCTTCTTTCAGTATTATGGTATTTCTGTTGCAGGAGAGACTTTGAAGTTTGCACATCAGCTGTGAGTTGTTTGCTGGAAGTCTCAGCCCAGTTACAGAGCATAGAGTCCCTGTTTCTTCCAAATGGGCAAGACAGGGAAGCTGCAAATCAGATGGCCCTGATCAAGAGCCTGAAGTATATACAAGAAGAAGTTAATAATACATCTTCAGACTTCACAGCCTGGAGAACAGAGCTTCTTGCTTTTGTGTCAAATTGCAGTGGTACGGATAATTTTTTTCTACTTGATTTGTAATGTTGGTAAAGACACAAGAATTTATTAGTTTGGTTATTGCTGAAGGTGGCCCTGTGTTCCTTCTGATATCCAAAAACTTCATGAAATTCAAACTTGCAAAATTTATTCCAGTATATATTTGTGCAGTATAATTTTTTACCCATCCCTATTAGTGATGGATCTTGCACCACAGTTGTAGGTCAGGATTAGCAAGGAGCTTTTGGTAGAACTGTGTAGTAAAAATTGCATAGTGCTGGCACTGTCCTTGCATAAAGGAAACATAGGAACCTGTAATCTGATGTGTTTCCATGTAAAACTGTCTATGTTATGGTTCAAAAGGGAATCAACAGTCAGATGAAGAGTTTGTGGAGCAATTCTCAACAAAAGTGGAAACTGTTATCCGTGCTGTGCTGTATGCCGTTCAGTGTTTGGTAGAGAGAAAACAGGAAGGTGGAAAAGAGGAAGAAAAATCTTCAGAGGAAAGTGGTAAGTTTGTCAATATGCATGAGTGGGGAGCAGAAGAGTTTAAACCATGCAAACCTTAGAACTTCTTAAACTGTGTGTGTGTCAGAGGTACCAATACACAAGGAAATTGCTATTTAATAGAAATTATGTATTTAAACTGATACAGTGGACATTTCTAGATTGCTTGTTATAACATTTTTAGAATGTCTGACTTAATCTCCATTTTTTAATGTATTTCAATCAAAGAGGATGCAGCCTTACTTGATGTGATTAAAGCGGGACATATAACTAAACTTTTGGATGAAGATCTGTCTGCTGATTTGGAGTCTTTACGTGTGCAGAAGGCAATTTTAGGTGTTTCAGAACTCCTGGAGATCCTGAAATCTTACAGGGAAGACTGCACTTCATATAAACATAAGGTAAAATTTTTCTTTTCAAGAGTTTTTTGGCTTAGGAGACTTGAGAGATTTGGAATTGTGAACTACTTTGGTGGTTAAATGTGCATTGCTTCTTCTTGCCCAGTGCCTTAGAACTAGAAGCATGTGAGAAACTGGACAAATAAAGGTAGTCTTCTGTAGTGCAAAAGCCAGATATTCCTGTAGTAAAAAGACAAAGTTTTAGTTTTTGTGAAAAATCTAGAAAAAGCTCCAGAAATGTTAGAAATTGTACTTAAACTCACCTACTGATGCTTCTGCTTTGAGCATGTTTTCAGTCACTATCATGACCCTCTGTGAGGTGCATGTCAGTAAGTACAAATAATGACTGACAGCTGTTTTTTTGTTTTAACTGCAGTTCTTCAACCAGTCCTGCTATTTGCTGGTGTGTCTAAAGCCCATGCTCTGCAAGTATTCAGACCTCATCCTGTTCTACCTCACCATTTCACTGGCATCTCACAGGAGTACTGGAAAACTGCTTTCCGTTCTAACCAGCATTTTTACAGAGCTTGCTCTAAAGGTAAGTTATTAGAGGTAACAGTGGGTATATGGCAAGCATATATTTAATGTGTAAAAATCTTGAGTAGAAACTAAGCTGAAGAATGTACTTACTACTGAGGACGATTTTGAGTTTCTGTTTGCCTTTGCAGGGGTTTTGTCTGCCAAAAGAACTACTTGAAGATGAAGCAGGAGAGGGAGCAACAGAGTTCCATGATTATGAGGATGGTGGTATTGGAGAAGGGGAAGGCAAGAAGGATGTGAGCGACAAAATAGAAAGTGAAGATCAGGCAAGTGTTTGGGGTTGTCCTTGTTTAATTGAAGTAAAACTGAAAAAGCTCTTGAAATCCATTACGTAGATGTCTTGGGTGAAAGAAACTCAAAGTTACCTTCAGTCTCCTATTTATGGTGACTTTTATCTTTGCATATCAGCTTATAAATATTGTTGTGCTACTTAAACTTTTAATATATAGGCAAGACCATTGTAATGTTTGGCTTTACCAATGATTTAGATAGAAGACAGTTTTCGAAAAGGTGAAGAGAAGGAGAAAGAGGATCAGGATTCTAAACCAGATATTGAAGGAGAAGACAATGCAATTGAAATGTCTGAAGACTTTGAAGGAAAGATGCATGATGGAGAACGGGAGAAAAAAGGTTTGGTTCTTCCCCTAAGGCAAACTTATAAGAAAAGTTATAGATCAGTCCAGTAATGGACGATACTTTTCTATAACATGTGCATGTGTGTCCTTTTCACTGTATATCAATTAACTGAATGGGGTGATGAAATTAAGGTTCGAAGTATGATTGCTAATTTGTTTATAAAGTTAACAAAAACATTAGCTGTCTCTCTTCTGTACTGAAACACATTCTGAACTGTACACAGAAGATGAGGAAAATTCAGATGAAGAGGAGGAACTGGATAAGCAGATGGGCAATCTTGATAATGCTGAAGCTGATGATAAACTAGATGAACGGCTCTGGGGGGATGAAGATGATGATGATGATGATGAAGATGCTAGTAGTAAAACAGAAGAAACTGGACCAGGAATGGATGAGGTAATAAGGAAAGGGGTGAGGGAAAAAAGTATCAAAGGAATTGAACTCTGCTAACTTAATGTGACCTAGAATGGGAATTGCCTCTTGTAGCTCTTTGCCTTAGAAAGGGATAATTTCAGGGGTTAAGTTTTGTTTAGTGTTGTCTTTTTTTTTCTGTAGGAGATGATATCTTGTCACTAAGACTTTGAAAAGCAGGTAATATAATTGAGTTTCTTCTGGATTTATTAATAGGAGGATTCAGAGCTCGTTGCAAAAGATGACAATTTTGGAACAGGAAACAAGGATAATAAAAAACAGCCTCCCAAGAAGGAGGAAAAAGAGCAACAGGAAGAGGACAGTGGAAATAAAGAGAAAATCCATGAACAAATTGACGAGGTAAAAATTACTTGGACTACATAGAGTATCTTGCTGTTAAACCACATTCTGTTGCTCATATCATGTGTTTCTGAGAATTTGAAATACTTTTTTTTTTTAATAGTGAAGCGCACTGAAAAAAGGTTAGTTCACTTCAGAGCTAAAAGTAAACCATACTGTATCCATTATAATATACATTTATTTTCTGATTCTGATTCCAGAAAGGATTTTTTTTGTTGTTTTTTGCAGTACGCTGAACTTGTAATGGCTGCCAAAACAGGCTTTACACTGAATTGATGTTTTGATGGACAAACTTTAAAACTCTAATTCTGTTGTGTTTAGCAACAGAAACACCTTAGTAAGCAAGAGTGCATTTAGCATCTCCAAGAGTGCATATTCTGTTTAGAATGTTTCAGCTAGGAAGAATTAGCTTCTGAACACAAAACATGCTGGTTTTAAGTACCACCAATTTATATAAATGCATTTGCTGAAATTAATCTTTTTGCTCTTCATGCAGGAGTATGTATACCACTGGAAATCTACTTTTAACTGATCAGAATGTAATATTGTATCCAGCATTTCTTTGTCTTAGAGAATACAGTAGTATCTTACTTCTTATCTTTGCCTGTCCTCCCACTTAGTCCATGCCTGTTATTTTTTCCCCCATTCTTTTGCTGACAGCGTGAGTATGATGAGAATGAAGTAGATCCTTATCATGGCCAGCAAGAAAAGGAGCCCGAAGTTGAACCTTTGGACCTTCCTGATAATTTGAACCTGGACAGTAATGAGAAGAGTGATGATGAGGAGGATGAAGGTACAGCTGAAAATCTCTACACATTCCTAGATGAAAGCCGCATGGAAATGGGAGGGACAATCAGATCATGAGCCCTTTTTGTCTATAGAAAGGAGAAAGGTGGTGGTAGGATTTTGCATAACTACCAAGAAGCTGCAAATTCATTTGTGCATCAAAATACCAACATACCACATGCAGGCCAGACAAGAACTCGGCATTACAACATTTTCCTTTATCTCTCTTTCATGCACACTGTGGAGCATGCTTTCTCATGTTACCCAAGTGATACAGCCTAACTTATGCTGGAATCTCCTTATTTAATCGTCCAGTTGCTTTAGTGGTTTCATTTTTTTTCTATTATACTTTCAAGTATTTGTACTCTTAAAAGTCAACTGACCCTCAGGAATATTAGGTTAAGGGAAGTTAATAGGAATTCGTCCTGCTGTACTGCTGGCTAGAAATCAGTTGTGACTTAAAGGAATTATCTGGCTATAGAAAATCATAGATTCTGTGTATAGAACTCAGTATTTTATGTGTTTTTTGATAGGCTGGGCAGTTTTATTCCAAATATTTGTAATATTCACTGTCTCGATACTTCACTGAAAGTTTTATACACCTTTCTGATTTTTTAAAATCCAGAAGAAGAGAATGATTTTGAAATAGATGAGAAACCTATGGATTTAAATGAGGCAGAGAAGACAGAAGAACAGAATGAAGAGGATACTGGTGAGACAGAAGGAGATGATCAAGATGCAAAAGCAGCTGAAGAAGGCATTTCTGAAGATAAAGAGGAGAAGGAAGATGAAGGAGACAAAGATGCTCATGATGAAGAAGAAAAGGCAGGGAACACTGAGGATGCAGAAGAAGAAGAGGAAGAGTCACAATCACCTGATGAGAAAAAAAATGAATCTGCTGAAGATAAGGGAATTCCTAATGAAGACCAAGGCCTTCAGCCTCAGGTAGAATGTAATGAATAAATGTGTGATTTTTTTTTTTTTTTAATTGCTTTATACAAGATTTTATGTGTTTCTGCTGTCTGTGTTCCTGCTGCCTCCTCAGCCTTGTGTTAGCATAGAACAGACTATTGCAGTTGGAAGGGACCTACAGTGATCATCTAGTCCAACTGCCTGACCACTTCAGGGCTGACCAAAACTTTAAGCATGTTATTAAGCACGTTGTCCAAATGCCTCTTAGACACTGAGAGCTTTGGGGCATTGACCACCTCTCTAGGAAGCCTGTTCCAGTGTTTGACCACCCTCTCAGTGTGATACTAAAGTCCTAATGACCATTCCCAAGAATCTTATCACTGGGTACCACGGAGAAGAGATCAGCACCTCTCTCTCCACGTCCCTTCCTCAGGGAGTTGTAGAGAGCAGTGGGGCCACTCTTCAGCTTCCTTCTCTCCAAACCAGACAAGCCCAAAGTCCTTAGCCACTCCTTACAGGACATTGCTTCCAGCCCTTGCACCACCTTTGTTGCCCTCCTCTGGACACATTCAAGGACGTTCACATCCTCCTTAACTTGTGGGGCCCAAAACTGCACACAGCGCTCAGATGAGGCTGCACCAATGCTGAATACAGTGGATTCACCACCTCTCTTGACCAGCTGCTGTTGCTGTGTTTGATGCACCCCAGGATGGGGATTGCCCTCCGGGCTGCCAGGGCTCAGTGCTCACTCACACTGAGCCTGCTGTGGGCCAGCATCCCCAGATCCCTTTGCAGGGCTGCTCTCCAACCGCTCCTCTCCCAGCTGTGCCCAGCATTATTCCATTCTAAGTGCAGAATCCAGCATTTGGACCTGTTAAATTTCATCCCCTTAATCATAGTCCAGTGCCCCAATCTATCTAAATCCCTTTGCAAGGGGCCTATTGTCTCTCAAGAGAGCCCACAGCACCTCCCAGTTTGTGTCATCAGCAGACTTGCTAACAGTGCATTCAACTCCTGCATCCAGATCATTGATAAATACATTGAACAGGACTAGTCCTGGAGCTGAGGAACAGCACTGGTGACTGTCACCAGATAAAGCCCCATTCACTACAACCATTTGAGCCCTGGAGTCCACCCAGCACAGTGTGAATCCACTCATCCCACAGCTGGACAACTTGTCCAAAAGGATGCTGTAAGGGACACTATCAAAAGCCTTACTAAAAATCCAGAAAAACTACATTCACTGCCTTCCCTTCATCTACTAGGCCGGTGACCTCATCGTAGAAGGGGTATCAAATTAAATAGACTTTCCCTTTGTTAACCCACCCTGACTGTGCCTGATGACTGTATTCATCTTTAAGTGCCTTTCAATAACAAACAGTTCTCAGTGTATTTTAGAATGTTAAAATAATCTGATGTTATTTCAGGAAGAGGAGGATAAAGATAATTCAGAGATGGATGAACAGATTCCTGAGGCTGAGGAAAGAATGGAGCATGAAACACAAGGGCAGACTGGGCAAGAAAATTTACAGAGTGACAGTGCTGTTGAGCTGGCTGGAGAGGCTTCAGAAAGAGATCAGTCTAAAGAGGTAAATTATGTGGAAATGTCTGAGTTAAAAATGCTAAATTTGTGAATATGTTTTCAAGTTGAAATTAGGGAGCTGCTGCCATAGTTTTTAAGAACTATGTGTAAGACCTTAGTTTATACCAGTTATAAATTCACTGAAAAAACCCTTCAAGACCATGTAGATACACCTTGCATTTTCACTGCTATAAAGGTAAGTTTAGGGTAATTGTTGAACTGCAGAAGTGGCTTGTCTGCTCTCTGTAAAAATTATACTTGCAGTTACGAGCCATTGGTCATTCAGAACAGAACGTAGCAAAGCACTGCAGTTTCAAATCTGGAGTTTGTTTACAGTAGTTGCTATTTTCGGTTACACTTGAATTCTTTTTTTTTTTTTCTTTCAGGAAAGTGGAACTGGAGCTTCAAGTGCAAATCAGTCAGAAGGCCATGAATCCACACGCATGGCCCGGATGGCTTCTCAGAAGCAAAGCAGAAAAAATACACAGGTTCATCTCTTCTTTTAAATTTTTGTTTAAATGTCTTAATATTAGCCAGCAAATAGACAGGACTCAGTTTCTCTTTGTTAGAACACTGTTCTCATTAGTGGTGGGTTACACCTGTCTTGAAGTTCATGGTGTTAATTTGTTCTTTTTCAGAGTTTCAAGAGGAAACCCGGCCAGGCAGACAATGAGCGCTCGATGGGAGATCACAATGAACGCATCCACAAGCGATTGAGAACCATAGAATCCAGTAGCGAAGCAAAGCAGGATACAACTCAGCCTAAACAAAACGTGGAAGAGGCTGATGCCTTTGAACATATTAAACAAGGCTCTGAACACTATGATGCACAGACATATGGTACAGTGGTATTTCTGGGTGTAAAGAGTTGTCACTGCAGAATCAAATCCTGAAATCCTCATATTTGCTGTAGTTTTCCCTGTTTGCTTTTTGAAGTTACATTTAACAGTCCTTGCTTTGGTTAAAGACGCAGCACCATTTCACTACTATAAATGCTACTCTTTGGCAGTCAGACTCAAACTAACAATAACACTTTTGAAAATACTGATTTGACTTATAAAAATGGATTTTATCTTAATATCTTTACAACCTCTTCTCTTCAAATCTTACTTCAGCTAATCAAGGCAATAGCTTACTGACATGACATAGCACAGCAGAGTGAAAGATAGAACAGGGGTTTGAGCCTCAGATCTCTTCTAAGTTCACTGAACTGATTACGCAGTGGCCTCAGAATGCAACATTTTTTTAACTTGACTACTTCTCCTTCCACTTTCCTCTTGACAAGTATTGTTGTCTTTGTGCAGATGTAGCTAGCAAGGAGCAAGAGAAACCTATTATGCCTCCTGAAGAAAAGGAAGAAGGAGACTGTGAAGATGCAGCAATGGAAACAGAAATGCAGGAGGAGGATCTCAGAGCAGTAGACACTGAAGAGCTGAAGCCAGAAAAAAAGAAGTCTACTGCCACTAAACCTACTGGTACATTAACTGAAAAAGCATTCTAAGTACACGCTGATATGGATCTTTAGATGTATATGTAGGTATTTAGATTTGCATGTAGTGGATGAGTTTTGTAAGACTCTTCTGTCGTAAGATGTTTCATAAGGCTAAAATGCCTGCTCTAAATTGATTCCTCTGCAGCAGTATTCTTACTTCTGCCTAGTAACCAGCATAGTAACCTTTGCTAAATTGATTGAGTGACAGAGGGGTTTGCTGCTTTCTTTCAAGTTAATGGTCTCTAATCTTTATCCACCACTTTGAAGCAAACACTTCCCTGCTGTTCAACACAATGCAAATTCACTTCATTCACTGGCATGTAACAATGCATTCCAGTGTCACCACCATCAGCACCACATAACTCAACTGTTTCATGTATAACTTCTGGCAAAAAAAACCCAAAACAAACCAGCAAGAAGTTGAGGAGCCAGTGTGAACAGCATCTGGTGAGGTAGCACCAAACTCCCTCTGCCTTCTTTCTTAAGTGGGAACAAAACTGAGCAGCTAACAGAAGGGGTTGGTAGAGGAGAAGAAAGGTCTGACTTGTCAGCCACACAGCACCACCCCCAAAATAAGCAAGATAAAAGTGTCTTGCCAATTGCAACAGAAATTGTAATTTTGATGAATCTAAGTAAATGACACTGTAGCTTGGAATTTTGAGCAGTTTTCGTCTTGAACAACACAAAGTGTAGCTGGAGAGGAGAGACCAGTTTTACAAGCCTACATTCTTGCCTCCCACTTCCTTGAGGCTTTAATCATTTAAATCTCTTGCTAGACTCTTTAGCTTTATGGTACAGGTGTGCATGCAATCAGTCTACTTGTCTTTCCACATGATTCTCTAACTGTATGTCTGAAAAACTAGTCTTTGAAACATCTCTTACAATGTCATACTTTTTCTCATTTAGAATAATTCTTAAGAAATGAGTTGTTAAATAGCATCGTACAGTAGAAACAGTAATAAAACAAACTCTTTAGTCCGTTCCTTTACTTGCAAATTGATTTTTGATTTTTAGAAAACTGTTCTGTTAAAAAATTAGAGAGTAAAAGATAAGCAAAGATTGCCATTTTTTAATGATGATTTTCTGACTATTCTCAAATGACTTTACACCTCCTATCATTCTATCATAGAGGCTATGAGAGTCAATAAATGTACTTCACCAGTGGAACTGTCAGGTGTTAAAGAGCTGTTAACTATTATTTTGTTTGTTTGGCAAGACGTTTACAAGACAGAAAAACAATTTGCATTAGGAAATGCATGGTTATCTGTTCCAGTGAGTTGCAAGATATATTCATCCCATTCCTAGAACTAAATGTCTTAAAATTTGGCACTTCTTTTAAAAGAAAATGTCAGCTGCACTACAAAGCATATGAGATGCTCTGTGAAAGAGTCAAGATACAATATTGCTTCTTGTATTATGTGTGATCCATGAAGTCAGTAATTAGTTTTGTGGTTGTAGGACCAGGTGATGTGGAGCCAGAGATCCAGACTTTTGACTCAGAGGATGTCAATGACTCTGCACCAGAAAAGCTACCAAAGGTGACTGAAGAGAAGCCAGAGAGAAGCAAGGACTCAACCATACACACAGCCCACCAGTTTCTGATGGACACTCCCCAGGTAGGATACCCAGACTGTCTTCTTTCAGCTACAGCAGGAGAAACAGATGGTTTTACTTGACCTGTAAATGAAACTCTGTGAATGCAAAAGACTAGAATTACTTTTTTTCAGCCAACTCAGTACCTTGCTATTATTTAATAGGAGAAGTAAAATTACAATAAACGTATACAATTACAATATACATATACTGTTGTATATGCAGCTGAAAGACGCCTTAAAAATGACTAGTTCTACCCATCCTTAGTATGGAACCTTCTCACAGAATTTTTTAAAAAGCTTTTGTTTTTCTAACTTTAAAGGACTGTTTTGCTTAGATCAATCTGCAGACCAAATGCTTTGGTAAAGTGGAAAGCAATGGGCAAGGGTGTGTGGCCTGAAGATAATAAAAGGATACATACAGAGTGATAAGAGAGCTAGGCATCACTGACTTTAAAACACCATTGTGGACAAAGAATCCACCTCAATTCATTACAATATATTACTTCTTTATAAAAGCTGACTGCAGGTATTGTAGAACCTTTTTGAGCTTTTTATGAATATCTTGATTCAAAAAATACGATGGCCTAGAAAATCCTACAGCTCCGTGTAACACTCATGGTTTTCCAGTGCAAACTTCTGTGAAAAAGCACATTTTATTATAAAGACCTATGGCATAGAAGCAGTTGGTGGTGGATAACCAGTTGATAAAGTAAAACTATTTTCAGTGTCTGTTTTTTTTAGAAGGATTGACCTTTCATTCTTGCAGTATGGTGTCCTAAGTGCACACTTGGAGGGTGCTATTTTACTGTTTCTACACGTAACACAGAAAGGATTGTGTGCCAACTACACTGGGTATTTCTGTCTTAATGCCAAGTGTTGCAGCTCTTTGAAAAAAGGCTGCTGAATGCAAGCGTTCTCCTGTTGTCAGAGTAATTGTGGTTTTGGGCTTTGTAGGATTTTTTCCAGTTGGCACACAAAATGTGAAACAGGAGAGGGAGCTCTTGCAGCACCATTTAAAGGGGAAGGGAAAGAGGCTGCTGGGGGAAAAGTGCAGCTTCTCACCTTTCAGCGAAAGAAAGAGGAGAGAAATCCTCTCCATGTATGTCCTTTCTCCCTTCCTTAAACCTTCAGTAGGTGACCAGTGGTACAGCTGCTGCTTCTTGAGGAATGAGAAATTACTGGGACTATTGAGTTTGCAATCATGGGCTTATTTTCCTTAATCTGTAAACCTGCAGGTTACACAGATCACGTACTGCTGTTTGGTTAAACTGAGGGTTTGTAAGTCAGGGACAGAGGTTGTCACTGAAAGCACAATGAAAGTAAAAGAAGTATCACAAAGTTTGAAAAGTGTTTAACAGAATGGCTTATCAAATAGTATTTGGTGCCAGGTAAGGAGGATGATGTCATTCAGTCTGCAAGTGGTTTGAATGAAGTGTTTAAAATAATATAATTAAGTGAAGTATACTATGTTTTCAAAGATACTAGTTAGGTGTAGTGTTCAATAGTTTGGTCTCCATTATGCTGTCATTAAATCTGGTGTTTGTCAAGATAATTTCACTGACTTATCTTGAAATTCTATATTTCATTATATTCAGTGTCAGTATCACAGATGTTCCTAGCTTTATTTCTATATTGATTATGTCACATATGGAGGTGTTTGTGGGGAGGTATTTACCCTTCATGTACATGGAAGCTATTAAAAAATACGGAGATTTAGAATCTTCATTTAGGTATTCAGGTTTCTTTTGTTTAAAAGAACAAGAACAATGCATTTATACTTTTTTTTTATAGTTTGCTATACTTTGGGGATCACCAGATGTGTAAACTTATTTTTCTGTCTCATAAAACTCATAACTCCACTTCTAGCACATCGTTAGAGATCCTGAAGAGCTGAGAAAGGAACTTGAAAGGCAATTGGAAGCTTGGCAGACACAACAGCCTGGAACTCCAGAGGAGGTTCGTGACCTCATTTGAATATAAAACTGTCATAAGAATCCTTCATTGCATTATTTCATCTTCTTTTACTGCGAAAACATTGAGGAATCCAAGCAGGCTGGAATCTAAATACTCAAAATCACATGACATAGATACTATTTTTGTTGTTACATTTAAGTTATTCTGAGAAAAAATTTACATTATTCTTGAAGCAGGATGATGTTTCAGATCTTGTTTTGAATGTGAATGTAGATTGTCATACGAGACACCCTCAGTTTTAGCTGGTTACTGCCTTCCCCTTAGCGCACTGAGGTTTGGTTTCTTTCTTCAGACAGTGCTTACCAACTTCTGGTTTTTTCATAACTCATTTTAATTTCTTTGTGTGATGTTGTAGGAGAAGGAAGCAGCACAGCTGTGGCAGAGGTATTTAGTACTGACAGCTCCTCTATCACAGCAGCTTTGTGAACAGCTGCGACTCATACTGGAACCCACTCAGGCCGCTAAGTTGAAGTAAGTTGGGTCTTTCTGAGGCTTCTGATTTCCTTAAATTCATGGGTTTGGGGCGCTTTAACCTCTGTAAAACTGCAGCTTTATGTTGTTCTTGCACTACAGTAATTATTACTGTTTGCAAATGCCTTCAATTTCCTTATATGGAAACATTAGGTTATTTTATGAAATGCAAACATGATATAGTAGGTAGGCACCCATCCTGAGGATATTGCCTCCTACTTTTTTTTTCTCCTGTGCAACAGGTGATCAATCAACTTCACCATTTGATGTTGTCAGAGATTATGTTGAATGTCAGAATGTTTTATGTTGTTTATAATATTAAATGATTATTTTTTTTAGAGAGATATAGGCTTTTTTCTAACTGGTGGAATCTAAATTCAAGGTCTGCCTTCCATTTTAGGTACCTAGATATAAACTTCTTTTAAAAACACTGAATATCTATCTTACGTTAAAAATGTGGGGAATTTTTTTATCTATAACTAAATATGACTATTAAAACTACTAATTTTGGATTTGTTGTATTTTTTAAAAAATTGTTATTTGTTGTAAATGCTGTATAGGCCACGGATTTCCAGAATGAGGTATTTGCTGATAATCCCTGCCACTATGTCTTTTTTCTCAACTTTCAGAGGAGACTACAGAACAGGGAAGAGACTGAACATGCGCAAAGTGATCCCGTACATTGCCAGTCAGTTCCGAAAAGACAAGATCTGGCTGCGAAGGACCAAGCCCAGTAAACGACAGTACCAGATTTGCCTGGCTATTGATGATTCCTCTAGTATGATTGACAATCACTCTAAACAGGTAAAACAAAACCTGTCATTGATGTGTATGGGAGCTGCTGACTTGTTTCATACAGGGCTGGTAGCTGCTGGAAAGTCTTGACTGATAATTCCAGAGCAGCTATTTTTCCAGTCCATGTGCTTGAACTGTTGTCACTTCAAGCCTAAGAGATTTATTAACAAAAGATCAGCAAAAACCAGCTAAAAGGATAAGCTGTTAGGTTTGGTAGAGGTGTACATATCCACTGTAAAATTACTTTTTGTGGCCTACAAAAGGCTGAAACTTCCTTATCTGGTAGTTCATTGGAGCACTAAATATCCATTCATCATAGCCCACTTGTAAGGTTTTTATTAATTAAAATGGTGTGTTTCCTTCTGAACAGTTACTTATTTCATTAGCCTACCTAAAGTGATGTCTCTAAATCAATCAGCTGAAGTGCTCAAGCAAAACTAATGTATCTTCATTGCACTCACTGTCTTACATAAGACAAGCAAAAAGATAGGCAGTTTCTTTAATTATTTTTCTAGATGATAAAAAATAATTTCAGTAACATTCTTCAAATTTAATACTGGGCTTTGAGTAAAACATTGACTATGCTATTTTGATGTAACTTTTTTCTTTAATAGCTTGCATACGAATCCCTGGCAGTTATTGGAAATGCTCTGACTCTTCTAGAAGTGGGACAAATTGCTGTGTGTAGGTGAGTTTATTTGAAATCTTGACTTTTCTTCAGCACTTCAGAGCAGAATGTAAATACCAGTTTCATGCTGTAATTTTCTCTTCTTTTCTAAAGCTTTGGAGAGACTGTTCAGCTGCTGCACCCATTCCATGAGCAGTTCAGTGACCAGTCAGGGACACGGATATTGCGTCTTTGCAAGTTTCAGCAGAAGAAAACAAAAATAGCCCAGGTACACAGGGATGCCTCTACGGCAACAGGTTTACCAATCTTTTCCAGACAAGATATCAGCAGCTTCATGGTTTCACCATGACTTTGTAACACTTACTAGTTTTTTGTATTTGAGAGTCTGATAGCAGGTTCGATAACAAAGAAATACAATGGTCATAATTTTGTAACAGGAAGAGTGTTTTCTCACTTTTAGTTCTGATGTATACCACTTGTAAGCATTCGCCTTTCTCGGTATTGGGTCTTAAAAAGTATTTTGGGTACTGCTAATGTTTTTAATTTTAATGGGGAGTATGAAACTAGATACTTCTGTTTCAAGTGGAAGCCAAAGAAGTTCAACCTAGAAATAGGATGTATATTTTCAATGATGCCATTAATCTCTTTAGCAGTGTACTGTGTTGATGGCTTTGCTAGCATTGGGAAAAAAATAAATTCTGTTTGAAGGCTTCACTGAAGATTCTTTAGTTCAAAAGTACTTAATAAATTTAAAGCAGGAGTTAATACAGGAAAATGCCAAGAACTGTATCTGTGTTAGGTGGTCAGACTGTCTTGGCATTTAAAATAGAGAAAGGTGTTCCTTAGAAATGTTTTCATTATTAAGTTTATTATTTTTATGATGACATAACTTGATTTTCTTATTTATTTCCTCTGCAGTTTCTAGAATCATCAGCAAATATGTTTGCTGCAGCACAGCAGTTGTCTCAAAATATTAATCCGGGTGAGTTTTTTTGTGTTGCTGTGCTTGTTGCCATGGCAGCAGAATTCTCACTACAGTCCTAAAGCAGGATCCTGCCAGGAAAGCTCCTAGGACTTAAACATCACTTGCATTAGGGCTTTGGGTTTTGCTTTGTCAAAAGCAATGTTTGGTTGAAATTTAGCTCAAAACCCAAGTGACACCTACTGCATATTTGTCAATAATTCAATAAAATTTTGTGTAAGACTTTTTAAAAAGAAGGCATGCCTTACCTGTCTCCCTTTACCTCATGCTTGCAGACTGTGTTAAAGCCTAGACTGTGCCAGCTTGGAGCATTGTCCAGCTTCCTAGGGACCCTGACTCTCTAGACACTTCTGCTAATGGCTGGACTCTTGTAATTCAGCCAGTATTTAACCCCTAGGCATGAAAGTCAAGGCCGTGACTAAGTCTGTTTGGTATTTTCCATGACTTTCATCCTTGATTATAGTACTGATGGATGGTGGGGGTCATCTGTGTGCTGTGTGGGGGTGTCACCACCCCCTTCCCTCCATTATTTTCAGTGGTGCCACACATTACTTTCTTTGTTGATCCACTAGTAACTACAGCTTAATGTTAAGTCACAGAATTTCTATTTGATTAAGAGTTAATTTCCTTAGGAATACTCCTTTCCCCATTATACCCACAGGGCAAACAGCAAAATAGGAGGTTTTGCCCTTTAAAGAGATAACTCTGAACTTACTGGAATTTTAAATGTTCTTTGTGCTCAGAAACAGCACAGCTGCTTTTGATTGTATCTGATGGAAGAGGCCTTTTCTTGGAAGGCAAGGAACGAGTGACAGCAGCAGTTCAAGCAGCTCGGAATGCCAATATCTTTGTTATTTTCGTAGTGCTGGACAATCCTAATTCCCGGGTAAGTGAACAAGGGAGAAGTATTCAACTGCAGTGAATGAGAAGCCGATACAAATCTATTTCTTGCCTTTTGTAGTGCCATACAGCTACCTTATCTTTTGTAGAGGTCAGAGATACTGAACCTGATTGCAGTTTTTCACATCTGACAGATCTACCATTTCTTCCTACTGTGCTTCTTATCTTTTGTATTTAAAAAAAACTCTCGGCTTCCATGCCACAGAAAGGCTAAGAGCTCCCATCTTCAAACAGAATGTTTGTAGCTCTTGGCCACCAGGGAAGCAGCTGGCAGGTTGACAGATTTGGAGTTTGAGAGATGCTTTGTTCCATCTCAGCTCTGATTCAACTTGATAATTTCTGACAGCAGTCTCCAATTGACATGACAGCTGGAGCCAGTATGAGATTAAACATGAGACAGAAGGGAGTATGAGAGAGTTATTTAGTGCCACAGTTGGGAAAGCTGGGTCCTGCATCTGGTAATGGGGGAAGAAAACTTAAGATATCCTTGGACAGGAAGCTGAAATACCTGGGAGTGTTTCAGGAAGATTCTGTAGTGGAGTAAGTGAGCAAACAATACGCCTGATAGTGAATTATGTGGTAAAGACTCTAATTTTGTAGTTCATGTTTTCTTCCTGTATCTTTATTTTTGCACACAAAACACATCTGCTATACTTATTGTTGAAAAACTAAGAGTTCTCCTGCTAACAAAATGCTGAAAGGTTCTGATGAAACCTGGCTGTAGTATCAAGCAAAAATTCTGGGTGTTTTTCACAGGCTTTTTTTTTCTGGGAAAAAAAGGTGATTTCCATAAGCTTTATTAATTTCTGAGCTGGTACACTGAGCAACTAAGAAGCTACTTTACAAGAAGCACAGCTGGAGTTTAATCTGATTTTTGTCTTTGTAGTATTTGTTGAAATACTAAGAAGTTGCTAAAAAATCTTCTATTAGAGCACTGCACAAATATGAGTTGAACTCTGCACTAAAGAGCTTAGAGACTCTGTTGGGAAGGCATCAAATTAATAAATCTGAAGTGCCAACAGTAAACTCAAATCATAAAACGCTAAGGAAAGACAGAATTTATTTACAGAACTTGGTATTGCAGAAGCTTAAGCTTAGTTTCTTCTGGCCTATAATTCGTGGATTAGTACACTTTTATTTAAAAGGGCAAAAGCATTTAACTGATTTATGTTCAGCTTCTGATCTGATTTACCACTGAACACTTACAGCTTTCAATCTTAAAAGTATTTTATTAACTTGTAATCTAACGGGGGAGAATTATAAGTATTTAGAAAATAGGGTAAATTCTATCAGTGGTCATAGAATACGTGTCATTTAGTAGTAACATCAGTACTTTTTTTACAGGATTCTATTTTGGACATAAAAGTACCTATATTCAAAGGACCTGGAGAATTGCCTGAAATCAGGTCTTACATGGAAGAATTCCCATTCCCGTTCTACATGATCCTTAGAGACGTGAACGCGCTCCCGGAAACTCTGAGCGATGCCCTCAGACAGTGGTTTGAACTGGTGACTGCCTCCGACACTCTTTAGACTTTGTAGACAAGGTCAGGACCTGATTGCTGCTTACGGACTGCTGAAATACAAGAAACTGAATTTCATGGAAGGGGTCATAAAGCTCTTGCTAACTGGGATTATCCTGCGGGAGCTGCCCTGGGGCAGAGACTGTGTAAGAACACAATGGTTTGGGTGCATCCTCCCACCTGTATCAGAGGACAGTTATGCAATGGTGAGACTGTTCCCTGCTATTCCCACAAGTAATCTAAAACTTGTCTCAACTTCTCTTGTAATAACTTATTACCTGTAAAAAAAAAAAAAAAAATTGTAATATTAACAGAGGTAAAATTATTCCTGCTGCTCTCTCCCTGCTGTAAGTAAAACCAGTCTTGCTCCTGGGAAGGCATTTCTGTGTTAGAGGTTGAGGTGTCTTGCAAATAAAGCCTTCTTTAGCATCACCCATGTGGAGGTGCCTCTGGGAAGGAGTGGGGAGCAGGGAAGGCAGATGGTTTTAAACAACCAAAAAAAAAAAAAAAAAGTACTTGAATATTTGAAACTATTCTGTGGTTTTAACACATCATTTTTAATTATTGCTGACTTTTTGCCTGACTACACCAGCAGGGAGTTTTCTGAATGATGCCATATGCCGACCCCTGCCTTACCAGTTTACACTGTGAAGTTTGCCCCTGTCCGAGGCAGGCGTTGGGGATGTTTCATAAATCCGGTATCTTGGAGCACGGACGTGATTTTTCATTGCAAAGGCTATGCATCTCGTATCGTCTGTACTAATAAAGAGAGGTACCACNGGGCCGGAGGCGGAGCCGCGCCATGGCCGCCGGGCGCCTGCCGCCGGGAGCGCTCACCCTCAAGCAGGTACAGGCGGGCGGGGGGGCTCGGACAAACTGCGTCCTGTAGAAACGGTGAGGGGGGAACTCGGTGGTTGTTTAAATATCCCTCGAAGCAAAGCTGCCGAGGGTGCAGCTCGCTGCACTGTCCTGCGGCGGCGGGCAGACTTCCCTCTCTCCTTGCCAGTTCCTGAGGCGGCAGCAGGTCCTTCAGTTGTACCGCAAGATCCTGCGGGCTATCCGGGAGGTCCCTGCTGAGCAGGATCGCCGCTACTTAAAGGACTGGGCCAGGGAGGAGTTCAGGAGAAATAAGGATGCTACGGAAGAGGTGAGGATCGGGAACCCGCAACCCTGATCGCCTGCCCTCGGCAGTGGTCACTGCACTGTCCTGTCCTATGTCTTGGGGGTTTGTTTTGTACGTGTCGCTTGCAGACTGGTGAGAAGTCTCCTGCTATTTTCTCATTTATGCGAAGAAATAATCCAGCATCTCTAAATATTATCCCCCCTCTTAGGGGTAGTAACGTTTCTCAGATTTCCACAGAATAATCTTGGAATTAAAAACCTAAACAGCAGATACTCTGCTTACTCAAATCACAGATCAGGAAAACAGCATTGAATAATATGGTAACTAACATAAACTTAGTAATGGTTGAGTTCTTCATAACTTTTTTTTTTTTAGCTTTAATTTTACCTATATTCAGGCAGAATACAATCAAATGGGATGGTTTGGGTTATGAAGTAAGTGCAGAAACCTTCAAATTTCTTGTGCATCTCCAGTCTTCTGTTTCCTAGTTTGTTCCCTTTTCTAGCCAGCACCCAAGGAATTGGTGGCTGAATTATACAAGCAAAGCCTTAGTCCTTAGATAATGTTGAGAGAAACATGAACCTGCTTTGTAAAACCCATCTCCATAATGCTCATGTGCAGTTCTCACTACTGAGCTTGCAAAGGCAGTACACGCAGAGGCATAAAGGAAGTATTATTAGGAGTTTGAATCCTGTTAAAAACAGCGTGTCAAAGCAAAGTCATGACCAAGTACATCAGTAAGGAAAGTTGAGAAAATTAATCCATTTATTTATTTGATTTTTAACCATCTCAGAGACAGTAGTGTTATGTCACACAAAGTAGTAGATGACAGTAGTGCCGCTAAGAATTGTATGTATTTTACTGCACTAAAAGTCTGCGTGCTTGTGTAAAACCCGTGCTGTGCACGGATGTACAGTTCACTAGATTCCATTCTCTTTTACAGGACGCAATCAGGATGATGATTACTCAAGGCAACATGCAACTTCAGGAACTTCAAAGAACACTTAAACTGGCAAAATCCTGATCTTCATTTTGTTGACAGCTGGATTTTCATCTGCTGCAAATTAGCACAGTGTTTTTTCCAGAATGTGGTTATAATGGCAGCTTCACTGGCAACCTGGTAATGTTCGAAAGAGGAATCTACCGCAGTGGAGTTTTGCTTTTTCCCCTTCTCCATCCACTTCTCAGTTTGGCTACACTCAGAAGTGGAAATCACTTGGACACAAAGGACTTTAAAGAACTGCATGGATGATGTAGCATGTGCTGCAGGAAAAGCAGAAAACAGCAAAAATTACAACAGCTCTGTTAATGCCAGTGCAATGGAAAATAAATATATGCCAGATTATTGTGTCTGCTTTTTACTGTGGTAACTGTAATTGGTAATATTCACAATGACAGCTCTTCATGTACTGTGCCAAGGATTTTCACCAAAATTTAAAAAAAGGTTTAAATTAAGGTTTGATTAAAAAAGAATTTGGGATAAATAAATTGGCCCAGAACAAACAAACATTAAAAAAATGTTTTGTGTGTAGATGTTGATTTTCAGTAGTAGCTGAATAAAACTTTAAAAAGGGAGGTCTTTGTATACGAAAATGGGAGATTTTAGCCCCAGAGACGTTTATTACCAAGTACCTTCAAACTAGTATTTAAAAGTCTATATATAAAGAAGAATTTACAGGTAGAAAATACTAACTGCAACTGTTGTGGTTTGTTTATTCAAATGTTATACTACTCCACTTCTAAGTGTTAGCTTGCAACTGTTCTCACTTTCCTTGAGCTGCAATGTGGTTTTTTTTTTTTTTCCTCAGATAATCCAAAAATGCCTGGATGAGCTGGGGATTTTCTCCACAGAACTAGACAGGCAGCAGTAGATAGTGTTTTCAGTTGTGATTCCAAGACATTCAGGAACTCTTCCCTCTCCCGAGTGCTGTTGTAGTTCCCGTAGGGAGCACCCCTGCTTTCCAAGGTGGTTTTCTGCAGAGTTGCTGAGCTGGATAGACTGTCAGCAAATCCAGTTAATAGGTATCACCACTGGCACCAGGGAAGGGACAGGACAGTATTCCAGGCTACAGGAGGAATGACAGACCCCAGCTGGGAGCAGGAACTATGGTTCAGTTTTGTATAGACTGAAGTCTCTGAGCTTCAGTCAGTCAGTGAAAAATACGTACATAAAAATGCTCCATTAAAAATTTACCTTTTGTTAACATTTTCTGGTAGACAGACTGACAGAACATTTGTGTGTTGGGGATTTATTTTTCATGTTAAGAGAAAGTGCTGCTTAGAAAGGGATTTTGACTGAACAAGCCATAACCAATGCTGGCTGTTACCACAGTAGCCTTCCCTTCCCCTTCAGCCAGTGTTTGGATTTCTGTTCCTTAATCAGGAGGCTTTACCCTGCTGCCTCATCATGGTGCTTTCCTTTCAGAGCCTGGAGCCTGCATTACTCCTTTGACTCCCAGTTTGTACGTTTCCAGGTTGTGGGCACGTAATCCAGAGCTAGGATTGACAGGCAGGGCCCCGGACAGATTCTGACCTCTGGAGTGCTGCTGCCCTTCATCTCTGCTGCCCTGTGGGCTTGCCAAGATAAAGTTGCCAGCCAGAAGCCTTAAGGAGTCCAAATACGGCCTGCAAGGGTAAGTAAATTTAACTGCAGAGAAAGGCAGGTAGATCATACGTGTTTTGTGAAGTCCTTCACAGTTTCGAAGAAGGGAGGGGTATAGAAAGGAATTAGCATAAAATGCTTCCCTTTCTTTTGCCATACACTCTGGCTTCAGAGAACCTCTAAAATCAGTAACCTGCAGCCAGGTTATTGCCTTAAATTACTTGGTAATTACTTGGATTTACTTAAAGTACTTGGACCTGTGACTTTCGTAGTGTGGTCTGAATGGGAAGCACCGGAGCTAAAGCCACAGCCTCTCCCTTGAGCTTGGGCAAGCTCAGGAGCGTGTGTGTGATGCGTGCACAACTCAGCTCTGTGCCTGTAACTTCTGAAATGGGCACCTGCACCAGCCAACAGACAGCACTCACTCCCTGCAGCCTCCCTCGGCACAGATCGCACACTCCATTTCCATGTTTTATAACCACAAACAAAAAGCTCAGAAGTTGAAGTCCAATCTTCTGCTCCCCCTTCTGAGTCAAGTGAGAGGACTGTGTCAGTTTTCTCTGGCTAGAAAACGTTACACCACACATTTCTGAGCAACACTTACTTTAATTGCTTGGCAAAACATTAACTTCATCCAGGTGATACAAAACTTCAATAGCATGCTTCTGCATTCCTACTGTAGCTTAAACAAAACTGTAAACATACCAAAGTGTCTATATTAGGCTACAGAAGTCAGAGCACTAAAACTAGTATTTCCATATCTGCAGATAGACTTCTCTTGTCGTGATAGTGCATTAATAGGAACTTAAAAAATATTGTTATATGACTTTTTTTGCTTTATACATCTGCTAAGAAGACAAAAGCTTAATTACTAATTAGTGAATGGTGTTCTTCAACACTGTAAAGTATTTTGTATTGGTTTTAGAGCTCCTTAGTACAGAAAAAAAGTATTTTTCTCCTTGGCATAACAGTACCATCCTGTGATGGAACTGATTTTGAACAGTTGTTCTGTCATGGTCTGGTAAGTAAAGTTACTTTTCAAGCAGAATCTGATGGAGCCTTCTCAGAGGTATAAGGAGGAAACCCTAAGGGAGTGCAGATGCAATGAGTTACAGTGCCTCTAGATTATTCGGAGTCTGTCAGCATGGACAACATTGGTCAGTGAAAGTTCTGATTTTATAACAAAACATATTGCTAAAACCTTTAAAATGTTGAGTTCTGTTTTGTGGGACTGTTTGTCCTAAAACCTGTAGACTCACCAGGGCCTGGTCTCCTTTTTAGAGATAGAAGGGAAAAAAACAGAGAGAAGAATCATTCAGAGGAACAAGACAGTCTGGACAAGGTGCCTGGGAAAAAATCCTGACTGCAGAACAAGAAACATTTGAATACATGGAGCCAAGCTTTCACTTCTTTAGATAAAGGACTTTTTCAAGCTTCTTCAATAGTAGACAATTCAGCCATTTCCTTCTTGAAGGAAAAGAGATTTATATAAAAATTACACCTAACCAAACAGACCACAGTTAGAGTAAAATACTTGCCATCCATGCCCTCAATGAAAGTTCTCAATCAGATTACTGGAGTACAGCTCCAACAACAGTGTAACCACAAGGAGCTCTGCAACCAGGACACCATTAAAAAAAGACAAATCTGATTTAGCACTTGTTTTAATAATGGAAAACCAAGAGAAAAGCAAAGTCATAGCTGAAGCCTCTGTACCTAATGGGATGAGTCGCTTTAGCATCTCCCTTCCTGGTTGCCTGCCCTCTCCCAGCTGGAAGCCTGCATCTGTCACCTACCTGGGCCTGGAATTGGAGTGGGTTCTTTAGCTTCTCTTCATTGACTAGAGAGAGGCCCTGGGAGTATCTAAAATAGGATCAATATCCCTTCATCACTAAGCAATTCTGTCAAAAGCTTTCAAACATCCTGGATTTATTTCAGTACTGGTATCACATGTTTACATGTAGCATACAGTGGAACCCTCTAGCCTGTGTCCTGTGTGGAAGTAAGGGAATTCCCTTTTCAGAAAGCAGTTTTGGTTACTAATGCAGTTTGGTTTCAAGCAGCATCTGGAAACTGAGGTGCAATATTAACAGATTCTTGGAAATAACAAAGAAAGGATCTAATCTGCAGCATCTCTTTGTTATCAATATAGTTTGCATATGAACTCTCCTCAGTTATGGAGTTTGCAAAGTTATTTCTACTCCTGAAATAGAGTGTTTTGTTTGGATGTAACAGGCACTACATCTATCTATCAATATTCCAAATTCCCATACAGCAGGTTCCAAAATAAGTCCTGGTGCTTGATTACCTGCCTGGCAGGTGCTAGTTCTCTTTCTGCACCTTAGTCCTTAATTTGCTGAGCTCCTCTTCTAAGCATTTGATGTGCTCCTTGAGCGCAGCTTTGTCTTGCTGCGCTCTCTGGTTCGCTTGGCACCGGGCTTCTTCTATCTTCCGCTCGTACCACTTCTCCATCTGCGTGGAAACGGCCTCAAAGAAGTACTGGGTTATCTCCAGGGCCTGGGAGGTGTCTCTGAGCGGAGGGGCAGGCGGGGCTGAGGGCTGCTGCTCCTGGCCCTGCTGTGCCCCGGCGTGGTGCAGAGCTTTGTGCCTCGACTGCCCACTTTTGCTGGACTTTTTTGTCTGAGTTCCTTTGTCAATGAAGCAGCCGCTCTGTGGTTCAGTCTTTGCAGGTTCAGTCAATGGCTGCAAAGCAGCTTGAACTTTGACATGTCTTAATTTGGAGCCCGAGAGCTCGGAGGAGGGCAGCTCCTGCTGGAACCTGTGGAATGTGCTGGCACTCACAGCTTTGTCCTTTGGCCTGACATCTTGAGCAAGGGCAGAAGAAGAAACTGGTCCACCAGCCACTACCTGTTGCTCTGTACCTACAGAATAAATTATAGACAATATATTAAAAAAAGCTCTGGGCATTTATTTTAGCACTCAGAAGACCTCGTTCTTTGATGAATGATGTGGTAGTGTACCTGGTACAGGCTTATATTAGTTTATCACATCTTCACAGTCAGGTAATGTAATAGAAAGTCATTAAAAGAGAAAAGCTGGCCCAGGCAGGGAGGTGCTGCATTGCAGCTGTGGGGCTACAGATGGACAACAGGCACAGGACATAATTATTAGGCAAAAATTCTTCACTGTGAGGGTGGTGAGGCACTGGCACAGGTTGCCCAGAGAAGTTGTGGATGCCTCATCCTCAGAAGTGTGCAAGGCCAGGCTGGATGTGGCTCTGAGCTACCTGGTATAGTGGAAAGTGTCCCTACCCGTGGCAGGGGGGTTGGAATGAGATGATCTTTAGGTCCCTTCCCACCCAAACCACTCTGTGATTCTGTGACTTCATCAGAAGGACATGTAACAAGTATCAGTCTAGATTTCCAAAGTCAGTTCTATGTCTGCTGATATTTATGAACTCCCTGCTTCTACCAAACTTGAAGTCCCAGTAATTTTGGAAAGGTCACACATTTCGATGCTTTTGAACTGTTCCGATGCAGAATAGCTCACACTCAAGTACCACAAGATCTCTCATATGCCTTTCTAGTTTGATGGGGCATCCATGTCTGTTTACTTTGCATAGTGTTTAGGGGACATATACATCATATTTTACAGAAGCCAGGGCTCTGATAGCATTCTGCTTGGCTGTGGAGATCTGGCTGTTCTGCACATTTCTTTTTTTTTCCTCAAAACCTTCCAGGGCCAAGAGTTATTCAAAGCACCAAAGGACTTTTGCTTCAAAGACAGAGTGGAAGCATCAGGAAAAGTCAGTGGAATTCCACCCAGCCGCCTCTTAGAATATTCCCAGTGGCTGCCTTGAAGTGTATTCAAATCCCAAGACATTAGGCATACGGAGGGGGGAAAGCACACCACCAGAATTACGTGGTGTTAGTAATACAAGTACCCCTCAGTTAATGAGCTCGCCCTTGAATGGATATGACCTCTAAGTACCTGACGTGGTTGTACCCAATGCTCCGTCTTGTTTAACGCAAAAGTGTTGCCCAAAGCTTTGTTCTGGCATCTGGACTCTGCTCCTTCCCCCATCTTCCAAGAGGCTATTTGGAAGTGTGATATAGGAATGCTGGTGGGAGCTCTCTGACTGCAGCACAGACTGGTTGGCTTTACAGTCCTTGGCACTGTGGGGGTTGTTGTCAGTATCCAGGGTCTCAGTGAGAGACTCACAAGTGGACAAAGTTGATTTTGGTCTTGATGACCTGGAATCTCCAGAAAGCTTGAGCTCCAGATTCTGAATCTTCAACAAGCACCAGGTCTTCAGCTCATCAACCAAGGAAATCTATCAGAAAGAGACTGTAAATTACATGATCCTATGATGAGATCCTATGGTTCCTGGGCTGCTGAGGACATGTGGCAGACAAAATGAGAAGCAAGCTGGGTATCTGTGGGCTTAGACTCGCTGTTCAGATGTGCATGCTGCCACTGGGAATATTTAGAGAACTGCAAGTCAGAAAAGGTGGAGTACTATGCACTAGCTAAGGAAAGGCAGCCTCTTTAGTCCAACTACCACCTTTTAGATATGAATATGCTACTTCCAATGCAACTCTGAGTCCTCTATCAGGGATGACTTGTTTAATCATACAGTCAGTGATACTTTCTAAGTGCAAGGAACACCATGTGGTCATTTTTTAAGAGTGAAATTCAAATTAGACACTTTTGGGGGACAGCTTTATACAATTACCAACCTCTGCTTCTCTGTTCATTCAGTGATAAAGGTGAGTCCTGCACTAAATGATAAATCACTAACAGCTTTCAGATTACACAGATGCTTAATAAGTGTCAGCTGCAGATGCATTTAAATCACTTAAAATAGGAGTAGCTCTTTTCACCCTGTTCATATGACATGAATTTAGGTCAGGCCCTCCTAGGCACAAGGATATTTAGTCAGTATGTTTAGTATAAAGCCCAATTCTGTTTTTTCAGATGTTTCAGTTGGACCCAACCGAGCAGGAACAGCTGACATTGCTTAATTCAATTCACCTGATGTATCACTCCAGCATCTTGTGATTTAAATTGAGATTACAAGGAGATGGAGCACAAGCCTAGATGTTTAGAAGCCAATAAAATACTTACATCTCTTATGAAATAAAAATTAAAGTTGCCGTAGTTTGGTAAGTACTTTTCTTGGGAGAAGAGTGTTTGGTGGATGTTAGACACAAGTATCTTGATCAGTATCTTATGCAAGGATTATCACAGCTGTCAGTCTTTTTACATGGATTTGGAATGGTCTTACAAACACAACATTTTTCTAGCACAAACTGTATTTCTCAATTCTTGGAAGAATACCAATAATGAGAAAACGAACTGTTTTTAAATCCATTTGTGTGAGTGGAGAAACAAATTTCTCAGCAGGTTTTAAATGGTAAGTTTTTGCAGAAGCTGGAAGGGCAAGAGCTGTATCTCTATGGGAGCAGTTGTTCTTGTACTGCTGGTTGAACAAGCATACAAAAAAGGACTTTCCTATTGGCAGTAATACACAGCTTGGAGATGGAGCTATGTTGCTAACATCAGAGGAAAGAACTTCAGCTTTTTAATACATGGGGGGAAAAAAGATCAGATAGAGAAGAAGGGAGAGATTCCCAGGGCCCACAACCAAATGGATGAGAAGGAAAAGGAACAACACAGATCTTAGCCTTTTTTACTATTTGGATATGTTCCTGCATATGTCCTCTAATGAAGCAGAAGCTGAAAGCACAACTGTGAAAAATTTAGTGGTAGAAATTTTTGCAAATCATTATGTCAGAAAAATGGTATTTTGTTGTAGATCCCACACTAGAGACACCAAATTAAATTACAGCAGTGGGACTGGATTTCACATTCCTCATTTCTAATGCAAAAACTTCATAAATTTCGTTTAGTGACTAAGATAGTGGGTAGGAATAATTTAGCTTTGAAGCTCTTTTACCTGTTTGAACAGATGTGACACATCTCTGATACCTTCTGCCTGCTGGAATGAAATTCCTGAGCTGACCTACCAGGGGATGAACTAAGAGAGAGTAGCTGTTTCAAGCCCTACCTGCCGCTTCTCCCCCTCACTCTTTTCCAGCTCCGAGTGCTGCTGCAGGCGGTGAAGGCACTCTGTCCTCTCTGCCGACAGTCGCTCGGCCATAAGCTTGTCCAAAACTCGGAGCTGTGGGGAAAAACACAGTTCAGCTGAGATCGTCATGTTAGAAACCAGACTCCCACCTGGGAACCCTGTAAATCAGTCTTTGTTTCTAGGAATGCTGCCAACTACAATTAGATGTAGCTTGCAAAAAGGTTCAATCACAAAATTACCAATGAATAACTATAAAATTAAAAATAAAAAGTAATTTAGAGGACCTGGAATCTCAATGCATACATAATTCAGTAAGAGGGATTTTGACAATTATGAACTGACCAGTCATAGGACTGCCTTCTTTCCCTCTTAATGGCTCAAGCCCTTAAGATTTCTTGTCTAAAGAAGCACCAGAAGCCACTTAACACATTAAATATGTTCTTTCTAAAGACCCTAGTTTACAACATCAGTTCCCAGTGGAATGTTGTAGCTCCCTAGACTTAAGTATTAGAGTTCAGGTTTTTCTTTTACAACACAAGAAGCAAAAAATGAGTAATTACAATGAAAATATTAATTACGTTTAGGATATGTTTCTAAATCATATGGGCAAGTAGACCTTCATGTCATATTCTTACTTGATGTTGAGTTTTGCTTTCCATCTGGCCCAGCTTAATATTCATCTTATCTTGTACTGTCCCAAGCTCAGCTTTTATCTCTTCCACTGTTGCCTCCAGCTGATTCTCCAGTTTATTTATCAGGGGCTCACAACGACATCCATTTATGGGTGCCTGAAAGGAGTGATGATACATTTACTTGCTACACCCCACTACCCCCTTAGCACACTTGAAACATTATCACAGCCTCCTTCAGTAAGTCTTGGGTTCTTCTATCCCATGTACTGTATCTCACTCTCCTGACATTATCTTACAGCAGCTCAGCAAATGGGCTGTTGGTTGAAAAAGCACAGCCTACACAGGGGTTGATCTGATGTGTATGAACACACCATAACACACAGCAGTGTTGATTTCACTGGGGCTACAAGCAGCACTGAGCTCAGACCCTGTGTGCTGGCAGAGGGGATACCACAGCACAGGTCTATACCCCATGTCTCGATGCTGTAATTCTCAACTGAAAAAAAAAAAAAAATCTGATTTTGTGGATGTATGTGGGTTGCGTGCGCATTTGCTTTTTAACCTAATGCCAATAATGTACTCTGTCCCTTTTCTGTACTGAATGGCAAAGCCTCACTGCTTCTGTTTGCCCTCACCCTCCTGGCATTCAGCTGCCCCTTGCCTGCTGGGCACTCCTCTGCCTTCCTTAGACTCATGTGACACCATCCCATGGTCCCTCTGCAAGGGCAGCTGCACTGACCACATTTAATTCTCTCAGGGAGATGGTCACAAAAGGCTCCCTTAAGTGAGGACAGCTAAACCTCATTAGCTTCCTCTGCAGCCCAAAGGCAGAAACTGGCTCCTCCAGGGACTGTGCCAGTAGCCCAAAGCAGCTGCTCTGAATCTGTCTGCAGAGGAGCCTCCCTCTCTTCTTTAGCCTCGCAGCAGTGTTTCATAAAATGGGGGCTATTCCCTTGGAGGGAAAGGTGGGTGGTTTGCTGAGTACTAAAGAAAGCTTCAGAATTACATGTACTTCAGAAATTATGTTTGCTACTCATGGCCTCAGGGCATCAAAGAAGACAGACAAGCAAAAAAGAAAAGGAGAGAGGAGTGTCATGTATTTCAGGAAATACTGTATGGGAGTCTAGCTCTATTAAGCTAATCTTTGCGAATAGATGAGATTTGTATACAAGTCCTATCTGCTTTCTGCACCTCTCTGCTCCCCAGGTCCTTCCTATGGCCCGTCAGATTCCTGGGGTAGGGAGATACTCCTTTTAATATATGAAAGTTCCTCCATCCTTCCTCGTGTCTGCTAGAGGATAATTCCATAGTCCCCCTGTCTGGAAATTTCTCAAACATTACACAGAGAGGCTGGAAAGCAGTAAACAGCCAGTAAAACCTTTGAAGTCTGACTTGAATGATCTTGCTGAAATTCTGAACTACAGGGAGGGACTGACAAGAGCTGATGGGTGGATGCAAGAAGCTAAGGAAATGAAAGAATAGACCTCCCAGGAGTATAGGAGGGCAATACTAAGAAAACAACAATACAGATGTCTACAGTGTCTGTAGGATAATTTAATGACTGTTTTTATTCTTTCTTATAAATGTCTACTGGTAATTAATTGTGTAATAAAGTGCCTAAAATATTATTCTCTAAACTGCAATAAATGCACATGGGCTGGTAGCTCCAGGTTTATTAGTTTACCAGTTTCTATAGAAATCCTGCCTCCAGTAAACAGAGAATCCTCAGACATGTAGCAAAACCCAGAAAAAATTGGAACAAAATCTATTGAGCTTACTCAGCCTCTTGGTTTAGGTAGTAAGCTTTCGGTGCTCACACACTGCTTTTCCTTGGAAAATTTCTTTGCCTCTCCTGTCAGAACTCTTAATGTTTCAAAGTATATAATGAAAGTTCTCATGTCATTTCCAATCACTGTTCACCCCTTATCTTTGCAGATCAAAACTACTTAAGTATGTCTTCTTTAACAGGCACAAAACCAGCTTATTGTTTGCCAGACTTCAGGCAAAAATGCAGCTGAAGCCCAAGCAAGGAAAACCAATCCCAAGTCATGACTTCATGCCCTGAGAGTGCAGTTAGTGGAGCGTATTTTCTGTCTGTTACCTGTGTCCCAGCTCCACAGGCTACTCACAGTGTCTCCCTCTGTGAGGGCAGTGGCTCACCTGCATCACCTTCCCGTCCTTTCCTCGGTAGAGCGTGTAGAGCTGGTAGGCTCGGACCTCGTGGGGAGGGGGTGGAGAGGAGCAGTGGTGTTTACTTCTGCGCTTAGGCACGTTTTTCTGGGGCTGAGGGAGTGTCTGCTGATCAGCTGGGGAGATGGGGTCCGAGAGTGCTGAAACCTGCATAACATACACACAGTGTTTTGCCTATATGAGCACCTTGGTAAACTATTCCTGGTGGGAATGGGACAAATCCATTGTGGCAATTACAGCAAAAATCAGTTTTATCTGAAGACTATCTGTGCCCCAGGGGCACAGTAGGGCTGCTGCCCCAACACACCAAAGGGACGCCCACACCACTTCTGAAGAGCTATCCCTTCTCTCTCTCTGCTATTTTAAATCTACTGATACCTTTTCCTTTGGCTTTTTCTTTTTGCTCTTTTTGTCTTTGGGATCTGGTGAGGCTGACCGGGGTTTATCCTTCAGAGTGTTCTTCCTCTCTGGGGGCTGGTCGCTGCTCGGTGTGTCGTCAGCAGCTGAGACACTGCCCTGCTTGAAGCAAAGACAGGGAGTTCAGAGCAGTTGCAGAAATGGGGAAAAGGAGCCTCTTCTTCAATCGCCCAGTTTTAAGCTGCTCTGCACATGTGAGTGGGAAATGCTTTAGTAGCAGAGCATGACAGACTGCCTCAGGCAGCTGCTGGGGCCACGCTAAAGTGATGGCTCCAAACAGACTGAGTCCTCACGGGTCTTTGTGACAGTCCCTCCTCACAGCAGATCCAGCTGGTAATGCCAGGCTGTACCTTGCTCTGTACCACTTCATCCCGTGGCACCGACTGAGCCCTCCTTTCCTCCTTCAGTCTCTCTCTCTTCTTCCTCAGGCTTCTCCCACGGTTAAAACGCGAGACCTGAAGGCAGACCACACTGTTACTCAGTGATGTCATGCTCTTTCTTACCACAGAAGACAAGTAATAGTGCAGACTTTTCCCTTGTCTGTCTGAAAGGCAGCAGATAAAGGAGAGTGCACTGCCAGATAGACACTGATGGGCCAAGCAACATGGGTGTTTATGGCTGTGAAAACACACCACCAGGGAGCCCAGTCTGTTGGGGCACTCTGCTGTCCCCTAGAAGGGTGAGCACCTCCTCTGCTGTTCTTGGGCTGGTTCCCAAGGCAAGCCCAGCTCTTTTCATGCAGAGGTGACAAGGAGGAGGAGAGCAAAGATTGTGCCTGGTCTCATGCCCTCCCGCCGGAAGAGCATTGCAGCATTTCACACACAGCTGCAAAGTATAAACAGGACATAAACATTTTGTCCCTGTTGCAAAGCATCCTCCATTGCTAATCACCCTTCTGGGGATGGGATGTGCCTGAGGCAGGCGGCAGAGTGACACAACTCAGGAGCTTCTGGGTACAGGGCAGCTTTCTAACCCCTGGGCCACTGCAGGGAACAAGTCCCTCTGACTGCTCCACCCTCTGGCAGTCAGGACAGAGAGACCTCTGACAGCACTTCATGCTGAGGCTTAATCTGCACACCTTGCTCGCCTTGGAGGCTGAAAGGCTCTGTGTCAATAGACCTGAGGCCAGCCCACAATGCCAGCAGAAGTGTAGGAACCTTTCACAGCAGAAGACAAGGAGCAGGGGATGCAGCCTCCCAAAGTTAAGTGGCCTCAGCTCCATGTGTATGTGTGTGCTGGGGAGAGATATGTAATGTACCTGTGATGCTTTAGTGAGCAAGAGCGCAACCTCAGGGTTATTGTGCTGTCTGGCAACCTCTAGAGGGGTCTGGCCTGCCTGAGAGGAAAAAGAAAACAGCATTTCCTTCAAAACACAAGCTACTGGAAACATGGAATTTCTCCAACCAAGTTCAGCACGTACTCTATGCACAAGTGTAAGTGACTAAGTGCTTTAATTTACCCAGATATAATTCAACACTTCACAATCAAGTATTTTCTACCAAGCCTATGAGGAATGTTGAAGGGACTCTACATTAATATGAAATACCAAAGAAACTCTGTGTCCTGCTTACATTGTTGACAACAGATGCATCAGCCCCTGCCTCCAGCAAGAGCTTCACCACCTTCTTGTGATTTAGAGCAGCAGCTACATGGAGTGCAGTATCCCCTGCCTGCAAGTCAGAAAGCAGAAAACAAACTTGTGACACAAGTCCTTGGGTCTCACCCTACAGAATTCACACCTTCCCAAAAGATCCTCAGAGATGAAAAAAACCTACACTTACTGATGCAATAACTAAGCTTAAATAAGGCCTGGTCAATAAAAAATAACTGAGTGGGAAGGAAGATGACAGGAGGGGGCAAAGAGCTACTTCAGCCTGGTTTTGAGAAATGCAGCTCGGGCGCTGGTGATCTGATTTATCCAAACCAAGTGACACATGATGCAGCTTGGAGACAGCCCAGCTCTACCTCCAGCAAATGGATACGACATCTGAGGGCAGAACAAGTTTTCCCACCACAACCTTCTCTTTTTTTCCCCAGGTTTGATTATTTGGTGTGCAGGTGGTCATGTATCACATTACTCAGAAATACTTGGGTAAGTACTGGCACTGAGATGGTTGCCATTCTCTTCACAGGATTCCTCAGGAAAAACTGATTTTGGACCAGAGCCAGGAGGCAATCTGGGTCCAGCACTAACACACTGCCCTGCCCTTGTCCTGGTGCAGTGAGGTGAAGACAGCCGTGATCAGATTTGAGCATTGGTAACAGAGCCAGCAACTGTTCAAGTGAGACCAGACACGTGTGTATAATGCCCTCCTGTCCCCCTGGTCTTGCATTTTGCCTTCATAAAATTAGATCTCCGCAGGACTAGTGGTTATCTATTGCTTGTTGCTAACTTAGATGAGGTGTACTCCTAAATCAAATCATTCTATGGGCAAATATGGAACAACTTCAGGGAGTGCTGGGGAATGAAGGAAAGGGATGTCTCTCTGGGCCAGGTTCACACCAGTTGATCTTAATATTCAGTAGCTCATTTTGCAAGTTAAAAAACTCATTTCCAAATAAAATTACATAGTAAATTTAACATGATGAAACCCATTTTGTTTGCTGTAATATCTCATAGTGAAGAAAGAACATTAAATGTACAGTTCAGAAAACATCTTTATGATCCTCAACTACACATGGAAAATTTCCCAGAAACATGAGAAAATGTGGTTAAGCACCACATAATATGTTTATTTAGCAGATTTAACATGTTTTAATGTACTAATTTCATTCCCTTCTACCACCCAATTAGGCTATGCTATAGGTACAGCAATCAATTACTTCCCTATAAAACAACTATGGATGATTAATCCTAGGCTGGACTGATCATTACTTTGAATTTAGAGCACACTTTGTCTTCACTTTTGTGTCCTCTTAATTCCCCCTCCTGCAAAATGCAGCAAAGAAAAGTATTCCAGAGGAATTCGCACTTTAGTAGCATCTAAATGTGAGTTGTGCTTCACAATGTCTCTGTAATGGCTATAAGATCATTAAATCACCTCCTAAATAAGCAATGCTTTAAAGAAATAATGCAAATGTGATGGCAAAATAATAAACCACTGATATGCCATTACTTTAAGGCTATTCCTAAAAGCTTAGGCATTTGGTGGTACAGTGGAACACACATAGTGAAGCAGGATTGCTTGGGTAGGAATTCCTCTTCCCAACAACTGGCCGTATGCAAAGGGCACAGAGTCACAATGAGGTTCATGCACTGACCTGGTTCTTTTCATGGACAGAACAGAAAGCACTGAGCAGCACCCTAATGATGGGCAAGTGATTATAACGAGCAGCCACATGCAGACAGGTATCTCCTGCCTGGAAACAGAAACAAAGCTCTGAGCATGTAATCACAGTGAGAAAGCCTGTACTTGTCATGATGTTCAGGGATGAAATAATCCTATTAAATCAGAAAAAGCAGTAAACACCACACACCTCCACAGAACAGCAATGCTGTCTTCTCTGCGGTACAAGATCTGCTATCATGGGTGGGAAAGTTTAGCAAGACCTGGGGTCAGGCAAGGTGAGAGTATGAATTCTTTAACCACTGATGGGAAGTACTGGAAAATATTGGAATTATAAAATGCTATTTTACTGGCACTACAAACCCCGAGTTAGTTATATTTTCCCAATAAATCTGTTCTTCTGAACCACAAACCAATGCAATTTGGAATCTCACCTTAGGGTTGCACATAATGTAGAAAACATGAGTGGCGGCCAGAGCAGCATTCCCATGAAGGGTGCCACTTGTGCAGCTGAGCCTGGGAGCTGGGACCAAAACCCCACAGGTTTCCATTTCTCTGCCCACTTTTTTATCGAGCAGGGCAAAAACATCTGGCTTCCTTTTGCAGATTGTTTTTTTCTTTATTTATCATGCCAGAATCATTATAAAATAGGAAGAAAGCTCTCTGAAACTGAAGCCACCTTGAATCTACCTCATTTGACAGACTAACACACAGTATATATGATCTGCAGATCTGAAGGCTTTCATCACTGTCTGTGCAACAGCAAAACCCCATCTGGCTCCTTCTATCCCTGGTCAAGAGATGGGTATAAGCAGTGTATCCATCAGTCCTACCAAAAGCATTCCTGTGCACGATGAATACCATGGGGTAGTGGGTTTTTTCAATATAATTTATAATAAAAATTATTGCTTAAAGCCTGAGTATTTCTACAAGTTAAAGCAGTATAGCTAAAACAAAGTCACACAAAACCGAACATGTTATTTCCAAAACTCACATTATTTTTGAGGTCTGCTCGAGATCCTCCAAGTAACAAAACACGAGTACTCTGGGAATGGCTATTCTGGCAAGCCAGGTGAAGAGGTGTGTTACCTGCCTTAGAGAAATACAGGAAAATAGAAAAGCCATATTTAGAAATTGGACATAAGCATTAAAATATAAAACCTCACAGATCTTCGCACAAGAAGATCCACCCAAGGGTGGGAAACTTGTTTTCCCAAACATATGAGGTGAATGAACCCAGAGACTGAAATCCCCGCTTCACTCTGTCAATGGCTTACCTGGGATATAATAAAGGCAGAAATAGGACAGTCTAGTGATATCTGCAATGGTCAAATCTGTTTATAGGAAGGAAGAACTCTAGAAACTGTCTCATTCATTAGTCTCAAACAGCAGTGTTAAATATTTAATTTAAAGAACTATAATTCTTGTGTTTTGGGTTTCCCCCACGCACAGACACAAAAAACCAAATTGCCATGGCATGAGATCTTTGATCCCACCCACGACTGCTGCAGGGTATTGAGAAGACCAGGATCACAACTCCTGTCTCCTTACAATTGTAACACAAACCAGCTCGAAGTCTGGCTGGGTCTGTAGGTGCTCTCACTGGGCAGGATACAGATTTTAGGCTATCAAGAAGTTTTGATGTTCAGGAGGTACACCAGTCTCCAGCCAAGATGAGAAGGGAGGGCAAAAAGTCACTCAAGCCCCAGACAATCACATGCTATGGTTCCTCAAAGAAGAAAATGTGCAGAAATAGACAGAAATCAAAGAAGTGCTGGCTTGTGTACTGTCTTTCTAACACAGTGAAGGGTTTTATTGGTCTGAGAAGTTTTTCTGGCAGCATTTGTCCTTTGTTGGCCTGAAAACATTCCGCGGTTTTGGCTCTTGGGAGCTAGAAATTAAATCACCTCAGGTAAAAATGTTTCCCAGGCTTACTGCGCTGCCTGTACACCTTGATTATGTCCTCTGATTTTTCCCCCTCGCTTTCAAAACACAGATCAAAGCTGCAGGGTTTGAATTACAAAAGCCAACTCTTAGATGTGGTCTTAGGTCTTCACTTCCATATTACAGACCTGAATATAGTGTCTAAGATGTGGCAGACATGAACATTTTTCTTCTCAGCTATATTGCATATAAGTGTCAATTTTTTCCATCCCAGGTTTATCTCTGAAAAGCCTCTGCAATGCCTTTATCATTTGCTGTTTGGCAGTTGGCCCTGGTGGGAAGGCAGAGGTCCTGTGCAGCAGGTGAGGACCTCAGTTCTGGGAGAATCACAGTATCAAGGGTCAGAGCTCACAGACTGGCTCATCTCCCATGGGGCGACAAATCTCTCACCAACTTCTGAGAGGGAGAGAGGGTCCAAGCTGTAGCAGTCTGGGAATCTTCACTGAAATGTACAGACTGATGGAGAATCTAAAAATAAGGCTACAGCTGATCTCACTGGATGATCTATCACAGCAGAAGAGGTTTTATTAAGCCAACTTAAATGAAAATAAACTGCACCTCCAGGGTGATTGCTGTGCAGGAGGAATACAGCTACCCAAAACACAGTGCCAAATCCTTCCCATCTTCTGCTGCTTCACCAGTTTGGCAAATCTAGCAGCCCATATCTGTCCCATCCATCCAAAATCACACAATGCCCAGGTGCAAGTCAGCAGCCTGTGGGATGCTCCTGCACATGGCACTCAACCCTGGCTGCCAGGAAAGCTGTCAGAATGATAATGCCTTGTCATCAGTAACAGAAAAAGCTGAAAGAACAGAGAAACCATTTTGGGATTAAATAGACTTAAGCACTTCATTTTACTTGAAAACAAAAGGAGTAAAAGCACGTGCAAGCATGCATGATTCCCACATTTTTCGGCAGCTCCTAAGAATATATCTTGTCCATTAAAAACCACCCAAAGAGTGAAATGCAAAGGGAGAGGACAGTGTGGGTAAGACATCAAAGACTAGCACAGGAGCTGCTCAGGCAGTATTTAAGTTTGCCAGTCATATTTCAGCCACCAACCCTGCTGAGCTATTTTGTGCACATACTTTCCCAGAGAGGTTGCCTCCAGCTGACATACGCTGGATTGTAAGCTAAATCTTCTAATTCCCTGAGGCACCCAAGCATGCAGGATAACCAGACTTGCATCTTAAGCCCACACCTTTGTACAGAAGTGTATGTGTATACATAGACAGGCGTATCCAGGGATAGGAGCAAAATGGTTCACAAGACTTTACAGTCAAGCATGGGAAGTTTTCTAAAGTGCCCTGGATACAAATCTAGGTGGACATTACAGCAAAAGTAATTGCAGTAAATTAAAATTGGTAGTTGAAATAATATAAAAGAAGGAATACACATAAAATAATATCAAAGACGATGTAATTGCAGACCACGAAGTCACCACAACTGTACAAACATATGCTTCTATAGTGCATATACACACATGCACATACAGAAACACTGTGCCCAGGCAACATGCCTTTTTACTCTAAATCTTAGACTTTGACCAGCTGTCTCCTTTCTTTCCCAGCGTCTTTCAGTTGTTGTTCTAGAGACACTTTTACCAAAAATGCTCAGAGATCCCCTAAAGCCATCCCAAATCCCTCTCCCTGTCATGCAGGGCACAGTGCCAGCCATGTGATCTGACCAACCTAGCAGAACAGCTGTCCAAACCCTGACTCTGCTCACACCATGGGCTGCTATCACCATTTTCCTATTCCATTAACTTCTGAATTACTGAATTGAAGTGCCCCTCAGTTGTAACAATTAGAGTGGAATTAAAACCCTTTACTTAGTTTTTCTTTCCTCTAAATGGCTCTCAAGGTATTATAAATACCAAAGGGGACATAATTCAGGTTCATTATAAGATTCTGGGAAGAGACTATGCTAATATATTAGGAACAACTTAGTAACAAAAGGTACTTTTTTTTTTTTTGTTTCCCTCTGTGGCTTACATTCCTTTGGCTGTTTAATTTCTGGAAAAAAACAGATTTTCAATACCATTTTCTTATTAGTATAATTCATTTCCATTTTAAATCACACCAATTACAATGAATCTCCTCAGTATAAATTAGAGCACCATGGAGATTTCCACAGGAATGGCAGTGTTCCTCAGCTGTAATTAATGTATCATTCAACACATTATTGAGTTTCTCCTGCATCAGCTGTCAAAATATGAATTTCCTAATGCCTGTGGATGAACCATCCAGGCGTGAAAAATGAAAAGAAAAAGAAGAAAAAAATCCCACTAAGAGCTGGTCTCCCACCTGCTGAGAAATGCCATGGTCAGAAATCTCCAGTTCTGAGAATCAGCCACCTTAGACCAGAACTGAAAGCTCCTCCTCTAGGGGTCTCACCTTGTTCTTGGCAAGAACGTTGGCTCCTGCTTTAACAAGCACTTTGGCAGACTGACTGAATCCATGCCAACAAGCTTCGTGAAGAGCAGTGTTCCCATCCTGAAGAGCACACAGACAAGAGGAGAAGGTTAGGGGCTGTACAACCAACCTACTCTCTTAAAAATATTTTCATTTCCTACTAGCTTATTTTCTATTTTATTTTTAGAAAAGGATAAAAATACTGTTATTTGTCTGGAACTTGAAATTAGTTATATTTACTCCTAAATTAAACTTACAGCCTGGGATTCTAAAGTTTCTGGGATAATCATGGGAACTGTGCAGTGTTTTGCGTAGGGCGTAGTATGGTTGTACACTCCTTTAATTCATCCCTTAATGAGCTGAGAACAGACTCTTAAACCAAAAACTATCAGCCTAATATAAAAGCATAACTAAATCAGTAATTTGTATTAAAGAGATGGTACAGCTTTTTTTTCAATGTAATTGTTCCAATTACTCTCGAAGTATCAGACACTTACTAAGGAGTATAAACTGTAACTTTCTCTCTGAGACCTTAACATTACTGACTGCCAAGGCTGCCATCCCACAGGGCTTTTGTTTTGCCTGTTACCTTGTCTTGTCTGTCCAAAGCACAGCCCTCCTGAATCAGAGTTGCTATTATATCGGTGTTCCCTACAACAGCAGCCCGGTGCAGTGCTGTCTGGTCACCCTGCAGAAAGAAGCAAATTTGTAATTGGTACAATTCCCACCTCATTTTGACTCAATGCAAATGCAGACAACACACACAGGGGCTACATCTTCGACACACATACTGTTTAAATCCAAGCTGCCTTTGAAAACAGTCCCCATAAACAACTACCATTAAAGTTTCCAAGATTAATGGAGTTATTGAAAGTATCAGAGAACTACAAACCATTTACAGAACTTTGCAAGTCATCACAGTCCCATATACAGCGCTGAAGCATTCCAAAGACATGGCAGTATTAGAAGGCAGTGAATTGAACACATTTGGCTCTACGTGTCTAATAGTCAACAGTGTCTGTAGGGAACTAAAGGGAATTACAGGCTGTCGTAATTCATCATAATGATCCTCCAGGACTTACACTAACAGGATAAGGCTCTCCTGTCCTGGCTCTGATTGCTCCATCAGCCCTGCTTAGGATAAGGAGCATGAGATGAGATCGGTCTCTTCAGCACCTCTGATGAATTTACCAATTAGTGCTAAGAGTGGAGGCAACTTTACCATGAGAACCACAACTGCAGGACCATCCACTCGATTCACTCGAGCAACTGAGCGATCTTGAGGTCCAAATGACTTTCATTTCTCATTGACCCCCCATGAAGCAGCAACAAGCAAGTCTCTTACATCGGTTTATTTCCTTTAAGGCCAACTTTCCAAAAGAAATTATGCCAATGTGGTCATCTTGTCTGACTGCCCATCTATCTCCCCTCTAACAACTGCTGAACTCATTTGCTGAGCTAGAGAGCCCAAGGTTAGTTTTCTGCAATCCTTCCACAAACTGAAGACTAGGGAGACTTAAACCACTGTCCCTGCCCATCAGGGGTTATCTGTATGTTTTTATGTACATGTTGGTGAGAACTTGATAAACGAGGGGCAAGAGAAGGATTTATGAAGCACTGAGTAGGGGTTTAAGACAGGGATCAATGGGAAAATGAGCTGCAGTAGCTCCACTGCTGCCACAACAACTGGTCTTGGCTTTCCTTTGAAGTTGCTTTGAACCAGCAATGCTGAAGCACAGCCTAAGTCCAGGAACAGAGACAGGCTTCAAAGCTGCACACAGACGTTTTTGGGATGAATAAACAGATTGGGAATCCAATCCATTTCTGCTTATCTAGATAATGGTCACCACAAACACACGCAGGGCAGAGATATGCCATGTGTCCTAAAGAAAAGCTTGCAGGAAACCAAGTCCTAAATAGACACAAAACTTCTCTGCTACAATTCTTTATCAGATAATAGTATATTATATTAAATACTAAAACTAGAGGAATTTCTGTATTTTCTGTTCTAGAGTGTCCAAGTCTTTAGATAATTGGCTTATTTGAACAATTTGTTCTCAAAGGCAATTAGCAGCTGACTTAAAGATTGCTCTTGGTGGGGTTCTTTTGTGCTAATGACACCAAAACAGTTATTAATCTATAAAAAAATGAGCCCTGCCAACCACAACTTTTCAGTAATCCCTACCAGTAAATCATTAAATTGGCTTATAATCATGAAGTTGATTTTTAAAAATTGTGTTGAAGGTGCTTTTTAAAAACCTGCTATCTATTTTTTTTTGGTTTCTAGAAGTTACATATTTTTACTTTGTTCTTGCCACTAGAAATGTTTTTTAAGAGACAAAGACAGTAATGCTTCCAGGAAGTGGGATTTTCAGAAAAACAAAAAGTATTCGAAAATTCACAGCATGGCAAGTGCTCTCAACGTATGTATTTGTTCCAAATTCAAAGACAAGCAAAATGTTATGGAAAATGTCCAAATTATATCATCTCACAAGTACAAATGTCAAACAGTTACCAGTTACTATGACTACATGGAAATCTGCTCACCAACAAACCGAAGAAGAATTTGATATCTGACTTTTGATAACGGCACAGCTACTGTTATTGCAGCAGTGAGTCATGTGTGACAGTGCAAAAGTCATTTTATCTATCATGAAGTAGAAAGTAATATGCCAACCTACCCCTGCCAAGTGGTATCGATGCACCAGCAAACCTAAAGAAGGTATTATAAAACAGACTATAACAAAATGGCAACTACCCTTGCAGTGGATGAAATCTGAACAATGAATGGTTGGTTCCTACTGCTTTACAGTCAGGAAAAATACTGTGGAGAAGACAAATTGGGAGCAGGAATGGATTGTACAGGATTTGGTTTGTAATTAAGGATCTTCTTACTGGGACAGTTTAAATCAAGGCTGTTCCTGTCCCCATCACAGTAACTGCAGTGACGTCAAAGGCTATGGAGCTTTTGAGGCTTTGCTGATATGACAGCTACTTCTAGCAGCATTTCATTTAAATTTAATACAAACACATCTGTCTGTTTGTAAAGTGGGCAGCACACCTCACTGCTGCAAGACCAGGTCTCCCTTGGTAATCCCAACCAGTATGCTGGGGGTCCATACACCGGGGATGCACTGGCACCAGCACTGGGACAGCTTCAGCCATGCCTAATCTTTGTCCCAAAATACATTCTGGTCCCTGAAATGGAAGACTACGTAGGTAAAGAGACACAAGTCCTGCAAATGGCAGGCTCAGGTGCCTCCTGCCCCAGGTATGGGCTTTGGTGATGACATCTTCCCTACACAAGCATCCAAGAGTAAGGTCCAACCCACACCCTGACTGGACAAAATAAATACTTCATCCATGAAACAGGGAGTGTCAAAGGAAATCTCAAACCTTGTTCCACCAACTGAGGCACCTCCCAGTGAAGACAGGGCACATATCAATGTCCTGGTGAGGATCTGTCTCTACCACCACCAGACCCCTCAGCCAGCAGGACAGGGCAGCATCTGGTCCACTGTTCCCTTATACCTCAGCACGAACAGTCATCTTAAACTGCTTAAAGTGCTGTGGAAGCTGAACGACCAGACTGTGATGGCTTCTGTGTGACAGTCACTGAGCAACCCAGCCACGGAGGGCACAGCCATCTTATAAAGAACAGTGCCTGCACCACTGCACTCTAACCTGCCTTCCCTCCCCATCAGCAGTGGAGCAAATCCCTTCTCTGCCTTTCATGGAGTCCGTGAAAACAGATGAGTTGTGTTTTTTTCACAGCATGAATTTTCAGGCAGTGTAATCACCGATTTGTGTACCTTTTATTAATTGCTGAAATAACTGTCTCTGAAAGCACTCACTAAAATTCTGCCTTTAACAAAGCATTAGGGGTCTGTTCCAGAGGCTCAGAGAGCAATTACACCGGTAAATGCGTATTAACTGTCCAGACTATTATGTTGGGCACAATTTATGATCCTGTTTCCAAGAGATTTATGCCTTAGGAACAGACTGCGGATCAGTAGCAATGAAGAGTGACAACTCCAGTGCCGTGTCACAGAAACATGACCTTGACAGAAACAACAGTCTGCCCAAATGCAGATGTGGGCCCAAAGCCAAAAAGACTTAAGTGAGGCTCAGAAGAAGTAAGGCACTAAGGTCTACACTGGTGAATCTTAAACCCCCTTCCTCAGACTCTGCCTAGCCCTGAAGGCAACTCAAACTCAGGAGATTCCACTCCAACATGTCCATGCCCTGGACATGTTAGCTTGCAAGGCAGGTACAGGGCACTGCACCACAGTGGCACAGCACACCCTGGCCCTGCACAGCCCTAATGCAGGCAGCTCCCCTCCTCTCTCTGGCCCTGTGAGTGCCCTTGTCACACACTTGATGGAAGAAGCTCCATGCATGTTGCAGGTATGGCCACCACCCTTTGAAATCAAGCCAGCGAAGGAAGTGGCCACTGGCTCTTCTACAATAGCCCAGAGGTAGTGGTACTCACCCAGTTTGTCTTGCAATGACAGCGCTGCAGTGTTTAAAGTTCTCCACTTTTAGGAAAAAATCTCGGTAATCACTGGGATAGTAAGATGCTGACACTGGGAGACTGGGATAGAAATCTGCATGCCTTGATGCAGAGGATGCAGGACTGCACATCTGAGAACTCTACCTGTAACAGGGCTCCTGCACAGCAGCAGGTACATTTCCAGCGGGGGAAACCATGCTCTTTACAGAGGGCTTCAACATCTGCTTTCAGGAGAGGCTTACAGGCTGGAAGTCCTGAAGAAAGGCAGAGACTTAAATCTTGATTTTTCCCCGTGGACTTTGGCGTTACCCTTTCTTTAGCACTTCTCTGTTGGTATGGCTGGTGGCATTTGCTCAGTGTCTTGGTGTTTGCAACTATCTCCCTGAGCTTCCTCATGTGCTGACTATCTTAAAACAGTGGATGTAACCACTCAGACCAGGCATTTGGAAATTGGGCAGGCATCTATTTACACCTGAAGTTCACCCCAAGGGAAAGGAAACAATACATGTGACTTCCAATACAGTCTCAGGTAGACTTCTGACAGCTTTCCTGAGTTACTGGAGTCTTTATTATAGACTCTACGGACCAAAATTAATGAGATTTGGTTTACATTAGTTTGTAATACATGTTAATTTTTCCTTTCTCTGATTTAAAAAACCCCAACCTATAATCACATTTTTCCTGCACATTCCTATTCTCCAGAGCATCCAACAGTTGTATAATCTCCTTTAAAGCCCTTCTCCCATGTCACACTTTGCCCCCTCACTTCTGTGTTTGCAGAAATCAACAGACTATCTTGCTGCAGGAGAACTGCATCAAAATCATAGAATCGTAGAATGGTTTGGGTTGGAAGGGACCCTAAATATCATCTGGTTCCAACTCCCTTGCCGTGGGCAGGGACACCTTCCGCTAGACCAGGTTGCCCCATCCAGCCTGGCCTTGCACACTTCCAGTGACAGAGTATCCACAACTTTGGCCAACCAAAAAATAAACAACCAAAACAACCAGCAAAAACTCATGGCTTCAAGCCCCAATACACAGTGCTGAACGGCACCTGTAAAGTCATACAATATAAGATCAAGCCACTAAATTCACAGTAGAAGTATCAAAATATTCTGAAGTTAAAATATAACCAAGTGTTAAATACTTGCAGGAGCATACAAGCATATGAGGATATCCTGAAGCAGCTGTACACAAAGGGAACTGAATGTGCTCTCATGTTTCTCAATGTCTCTGTGCTGCTCTCCTCCTCTTTTGCTACAGACAGGCAGTCATGATACACAGTTAAGAACAACTTCGCTCTGCACAATAAATGATGATGCATGACCAGAAGAAGTGATCAAGGCATGAAAAATAATCATGAACAAAACAAATTACAGCTTGAATGAAATGGGACCACGAGAATAAGCCACTTTGCATATTTTCATTCAGCTAGAAATAATTATGAATCCTGGGCTATTGTTCCATTTGAAACTAATTTTCTGCTTCTCAAACCGGAGCTTCCAGAAGGGAAGTTTCGGGGCCTCTGGCCTTTGTTTTAAATCAACTTGTTTTCCCAGTTAGATTTTCAAGGGTGCAGACAGGGCAGGAGCCTGGATGCAGAGCACGGAGCGCCAAGCGGGCCATGCAGCCATGCAGCGCAGGGAGCTCGGCCATGCCGCAGCGCCGCACCAGGGGTTTGCAGCATGCACCGCGACAGGCGTCAGGCGCAGGGCAGGGTTGATGCACGAGAGTTCTAACCTCCTTCTCTCTTTCTGATCTTCTAGGTTCCTTCCTAGCCTTTCTCTTCTGGTTTCTCTTATTTTTTTCATCCTTGATTTCCTTCACCGGGACAATTTTCTCCTGGACTATTTCTGAGGTGTGTGCTGTATGGACACTCATTGACCACTCAGAGATGGCACTGGGATCCCAGTAAGAGTTGTCAGTATTGGCAAGGAGAAGGAAAGAGTCAGCTCCCGGAGTGGCATATTCTACAGAGCTGGACTCCACCGGCTGAAATTCATAATAATCCCACTCCAGGCCACTGGAGGTCATTCTTCAACTAATTCTTAAGGCTCTTACCGTGTTTAGGGAATATATCTGTAGAACATGAAAGGGAGCATTTTAATCTCTCCACAACAATCAGCAGCTTTTAAGTTTCTGCTTATCATCTGGCAAATTAAAACTTAGTCTTGAATTTGATCAAAACTCCAAAACAAAGTGTTTAGGTTTCTCTTGTTATTTTGAAAAATAAAATATAGGTCATCTTTTTGGATTTTTGTGTGCTATCACAACAATGCTGTAGACCAAAATCAACAAAATAATTTGCTTTTCAATTAAATATAATACTCCCCACTCTCACAGGCATTTTCATATCTGAACCTAAATCTGTATTCCTGAAAAACAGCAATGAAACATACAGATGTTAATCAACACTTGAGACTAAGATGACTTCACTGCCACATAAGCACACAGTAAAAGTGACAGAAGGCATAATCAATAAATTGCAACTAAAAGACACTACAAACATATTCTGTGGGGCATAAACTGTAAAAATGAATTATACAAGGAGAAGCCATGAGCAGAGAACCTTCTTTGAAGACCTATGTAAAAGGAAAGCAGAAATATTTCAGTTAATACCTATCGCAAGCAAAAATCTTCATTTGGAGTTTTAGACTTCCTCCTCCTACAAGACAAATCCAAATATACCCTTTGAGATTCAGCAACTCCTGAGGCTCTCCTCGATCCCAACCAAATTACTAGTACTACTAAATACAGAGCTACACATCAAAATATATTTTAAAGAAACAGGATCTATGAATCCAGTACACATCTGCTCTGCTCATATTAATCACCAGATTTACAAGCAGTATCCAACTGTCGTGAACAAATCCCCTGAGAAGCTCACAAGACAACACATCCTCTATGAGCTGAGTATTTCTACAAGTGCAAGACTCTTCACTGAACTGAAATGATGCTAAACACTGATTTACTGTTTTTCTATCACGGCTATCACGTTTACATATAAACAGCCTAGACTTTATTCCCAGAGGATTAAAACAAATTAATCAGACTTTTTCAAAAAAGAGTTTCCACAGAAACCAAATTTGACCAAATCAGTGGAAGCTCTTGCTTTCTTAATGCAGCAGTTTTCTTTTCTCAGGAAAACTGGCTGTATTTGTAAAGTATCTGCAATTTTGTCTTAAATACCTAATGAATCATTTCTGCTGGGAGAAGTCAAAAAGCATACCCAGGATACATCTGAATAAACTGATTCTCCCATTGCACTTACAAATCTGCTCCATTTCACAGATAAGCACAGGGAAAGAATAAAGAGCACAGGAAGCATATTTTCTTCCTGGAAAAACACGTTTCCCTGAAGAAAGCTGGCCACATCAGTACCCCAGCCCCAAGCTTGTCAGGCAGACTGCTCATGTCTCACAGGGAATCAGCTACTCACACAGAGAAAGAAACCAGTTTTCCAGTTGCTGTAGACATTTAACTGTCTAGATGCAAACAAATGCCCAAGGGCATTTTCAAAAGGCACTTAGACATTCCCAGTCTCCTTCTACTAATCATACGGGTGCCTCTACTAACACCTATGGACCTCTATGGCCTTTGAAGACTCCCCACCTTATATATTACAGGGGGAACAAAAGCAACCCTTCCTCAAACTTCTTCCAGTGTGCCATCAGAAGTTAGCAATTAATTTGAAGAAATCATGGTTATTTGACTGCTGTTACACGTTTCAGCATATACCTTTTTTCACCAGTGAGGGAACTAAAACTATGTTACCTGTCACTCCAAAGCACCTTAAAGCCCAGTCCAAGATTAGAACTACTCTTACAGAACCCAAGAAATTCCAGTAACTTATATGTTTAACCAAATGAAAACAAACTACCATTTGCTAAATTCAAAGCTGGTTTTTGTGCTGATGCCTCACCACACAGCAACCTCAGAGATGTGCCCACCCCCACATGAAGCATGGTGCCATCAGGACGTTCTCCCCACGGAACAGCACTGTGCTACGGGCAGCTGTTCTGGATGCTGAGGATCTACTCAAAAAGCATCTCCTACTTCAGGCAAACATCACAACAGGTTGTGTCCCCTATCTGATGTCCTCCAGCAGGGTCCCACAATGAACTCCTAGCGCATTTCTACCAGAAGCAGCAGATGACGACTCTCACACCCCCCTGGCTCAAGCAGAGCTCTCAAAAAGCTCTGCAGCTTGAACGAGAGGACCAAGCTATTCACTGAAAACCGCCACATTTTACATTGTTTCCCATGTACTTTTGCATCTCCAAACTACAGGTTACATCTCTGAATTGGAAAATAGAGAGACAGACTTTGTTTTCATTTAATCCTACTTCAAAGAAGTGAAGGTCTACTGTTATTTGCAAATCACCTTTTCCCCTCCACCCCAAGTTAGAAGGTTGTATCTACTTACATCATCCTGAATATCCAGATCACAACCTGCCTTCAACAAAACCTGGACAACGTGGAGATGACCCTTGTGGGCAGCAAGATGCAGAGGGGTCCGGCCATGCTATGAATGAGAAGAAAATAATAATACCTTAAGATGAATTTTTATCCATGGTAGTTGAATAGAATTTTATCTCCTTTTCATCATTCTTCTGTTTGTACCTCACTCTCTGAAACCTGCAATAGTATCAACTGACATATATTAGTGTGACAAAGGCTTTACCTTGGTTTTGTGGAAGCTGAAAACTCATCCTCCACCTTTTGCAACATTTCAGTTTATCCCAATGACACTCTACAAAAGGGATATTATATTCACATAAGGGTACTTACAAATTCAGATCTAGCTCTGTGTCCATGCCTAAGCAGAATTCATGACCCTTTTGTTTCTGTCCCTCTGGAGCACAGAACTGTCAACTGCTGTCACCTTACTGCTGTTCCCAGCCAAGTTGCAATAGCTGGCTAATTCATATATTGTAATGGGCACTGCCTTTGCAACAGAGATAAGAATTACTGAACTGCTGCACATGACAGATGCTCCGCTGAAAAGGAATGGAAGACCTGAAGTCACTCCAAGTGACTTTACGTGTATGACAACCAACTTCACTTTGCTAAAAATCTGCCAGGTTTTTTTAGACAATACTTATTTTTACCTCTCTCTGTCTAAAATTTCAAAGGGAGTGAAACACCTTAAGATCTGTGGAAACAGTAACACTAAAACTGTTCACTGCAGATTATTTAATGGAAGTAAAGAAAACAGGCTTCTAACAATTGCTAAATTCAAGAAGTGTCTTCACAAAGAATGCTGTTTTCTCCACTAGGCATTTTGTGAGGGTCACATTAAAAGTCACGTTACTCTTCACCTGTATCTATTATATATCTATTCCTTCACTACTACTGTCTATTTTTCCACTCAATTATTTACCCTGCAAAGCCCTAATACATCAACCATAGAAGGGGCAAACACTTCAAGAGCTGTCTCACTAGTGGCTTGAAGTACACAGAAGGCAACTACTGGCTCTTTGAGGTTTTTGGCAACTTGCTTAGTAAGAAAACTACTTCAAGTAAATAATAAACCATGCTCAAGACAAGATTGTCTTCATACTGCAAACCCCATACCCACATAGCTGGTAAAGCCCTGTTAACTCGGCCTCTTCAGAGCAAAAAGGAAAAACACTGTTGGAATCAACAGAATGGCTGAGCGCAAGATGTTTGGGCCATTACTGATTAGTTGTGCTGTGCTTCAGAAACATTAAGCATTGATTAACTGTCCTACATTATTGACTTAAATGGGCAGATCTGAGGACAAAATCCTCACCTACACTATGACATATGGGTCTCTCAAAACCCGCACGTTGTCCCCTGCTGGCAGCAGCAGTTCACTCTCATGTGGGAAACTTCCCTTCTTGCCCTGCTAAAGGCATGGGAAGGGCTCGTTTTTGCTGTCACACTGCCCCTGGGCACCCTCCAGCTTCCTGCCTGGGTGCCTCTGGCTCGATCTGGCCACAAGTCCCTAAAATCCTGTCCCTATATCGAAGGGCACTGAGCTGCACTGACCACACTTCCTTCTCCAACAGCCTGGAGGAGAGCCAGGGGTACGCTGCTGTTCCAGCTAACTCAATAGCAGGAGGCATAAAATCCCCAGGCAACACAGGGATAAAAAGAAAAAAAGAAAGAAAAAAAAAAAATAAAATTTTTTAAAAATATCAAATTAACAAATCATTCCCAACCATGAACAGTATGTTTGGATTATGAATACGTGCTCCAGCACATTCAGATTTACGGGTCCAGACTTCCTACATTCCTTAATGCCAGTAAGTAAATCACCTAATCCAGGCATCTATCTCACTTCCCAGAAGGATATTAATACACCATGAAAACAATTTATAGCAATCTGTGCATGGAGAAGGAAAAATCCCAAAAAAACCCAACTTGAAGCCAGCTCATGTGCTTTAAAAGGAAAGTGTCAACACCATGAATACATATTCCAGCAGGAAAACTTTCTGATAGGATAACCAGCTCTATCTACTGAAAAAAATGCTTACACACAGTTAAAGGTACTGTGTTAAAAGTAAGCTATGAAAGCAGAATAGGAGTTTATTTGAATACAAGGGACATATTTGCCTCACCAAACACACCTTCCTGGGCAATTGCCACACGAACCATGCCTGCTGGCACGGTTGAGCTGAAATACTAAAGGATCATTTTTATTCCAGAGTGTTTGTGTGTTTCAGATTCTCTATCCAGAAACATAGGTTCAGAGGCATCTTACCTACTGGAGAACCCTAAAGAGAGGCCTTCAGGAACCAGAGTTTCTGCACACATGCAGTCCTTGAGTTCTTCCTACTTTAAAGGGACACTATAAACAAAAACTATGACACTAACCAGGAGAGGAGACTGGGATGGAGGATGAATTCCAGCATATTACATTGATTAGAGGCTAAGGCTTTTGGAAGAGCACTGATCATCTCAAGATTAATCACAAGCCTGCAAGAACCAGCAATGCCAGATTTTCTTTTTCTTCCCAGCAACATCAAAATGAGAGCAGAGATGGACTATACAGATGGACACTGCTCCAGCGCAGGCAATGCAAACACTGGACAAATATCAAATCTCCACACAAATACACATACACACAGGTATGAATGTACATACACGTGCACACACCAATCCAGAACAAACTGTGAGGAAGAGACAAGGCAATTTGGGTGCCCCTCATGCTGTGATGACAAATTTGGAGCACAGCAAGCTTTGGAGAGAAACACTGAACAAATCCATGCCAGCAGCAATAGTCAGGGCTGCTCTTGCCTTCATGTCTTTAAGTCAAACCACCAGCCCACAAAGTTTTCTCTCACTGCAATTCATCCTACCCAAAATATATAGAGGGCAGAGAGATGAAGGCAGACAGACAAAATTCCTTCTCTGTGTCTCCTCCATAAAGACATTCTGCACTCAACACAGCAGCAAAGAGGGGGTTTATCTGAATACACACAAGGGTCCTAGGGGGAAAGAAAACATACAAACCAGAGTGTCTCCTAGATGCTCACTTCAAGGACACAACACCAAACCCAGGGACTGTTCAACACGTAGATTTACTGACTTAGAAGCTTGTGAGCATTGCCAAATATGAACTGTAATGATTTGGGGGTTGTTACAAATACAAATGAGAGACTACTACAACTTGGGATTAATGAACCAATAAAGCAGTCATTCATATGTTAAAAAAAAAAGCAATTTGGACCTCTATTCAAATGTAAACAATTGCTTCATCAGGCAACAAATCATACAAATGGTCCTGTGTCACGGACTTATTGACAAAATAAATGGGACCTATTGGACTAAGGCTGCAACTTCCAACCACCGTGACGCGCGGCTGTAGCTGTGGGGTGTACCGGGTTGCAGCCAAGCACTGTAAACAGCCACATGAACTTCAGCAGTAAAATGTGAGGGTAGGTTTTTGTGTGCATTTAATCTGTGCTCTAACTTCCAGACATTGACAGGCCGCTGTCGATACACACTACTTAAGTGCAGAATCCTCTTAGCATCGCTGCCAATGTAAATGCACTCCACAACCAAATCCATACAGGGGGGCCTTAGCACCATAAGCTCCATGATCTTTCCTTGTGTGTATGTATGTGTAGGTACTTTTCTGCAGGCACATTCAGCTCTCCATCTCACCCTACTCTTGTGATGCACAAGGACTGTTATTTATTCATCCGTTCCACACTCATAAGAAACATGCCTGTCCACATTTTACTGGAAAGCCTGAAAGTAAAATCCAAGTCCTGTCGCATTGTTCACACTGATGATTTGTTAGACTGTTCTCCATGAATAACCTGCTCACTCAAGTCAGCAGAAAGCTTCTCATTGACCTCAGCAGGCATTCAGCAAGTTCCTAAGTGTTTGCTAGTCCCTTTTAATTTATCTTTATTTATTGTTTAAAATGGACACAAATAGCTTTTCAAACTGAAGGAGTGCAGAAATGTGAAAGCACCAAAATACGTTTTTTTTGTTTGTTTCTGTCTTAGCTTAAAAAAGCAGAAAAAGAGAGACTGCTTTAAAGTACTCAACATGCTCTAAAGTTGAGACTTAAAGTACCCCAGCATTACAAAAGTGTTGCCATATGGTGTGTTCATAACATGACTAGTTCAAAAGTTAAATCAAACAATTACTGAATCAAAACAGAAGCACTACCTATTGCATTTCACTGGGGCTTTTTTTCCGAATTATCATCCATTCTCTGCAGAATTCAATTTCATAGCTATGATCTTAATGCAGGAGCCTGCTCCAGCACAAGTTTCTCATGGATTCACAGGCCTCTTTCAGGCATCCCCCTGCTCTGGTATGGGTCTGCCCTCACGGGCTGCAGGTGGATCTCTGCATCCCCATGGACCTCCATGGGCTGCAGGGGCACAGCTGCTTTACCACAGTCTTCACCACAGGCTGCAGGGGAATCTCAGCTCCAGCATCTGGAGCACCTCCTTCCCCTCCTCCACTGTCCTTGGTGTCTGCAGAGTTGTTCCTCTCGCATATTCTCACTGCTGTTCCTTGGCTGTAATTACATCTTTTCTGTAACTTTTTTTTTTCCTTCTTAAATGTATTATCCCAGATGTGCTACCACCACTTCTGATCGGCCCAGCCTTGACCAGCGGCACATCCATCTTGGAGCTACCTGGTAGTGGCTCTGCCAGACCTGGGGAAGCTTTTGGCAGCTTCTTACAGAAACCATACCTGTAGCCCTTCCTGCTACCAAAACCTGGCCATGCAAACCCCATATCCCCAGGAAAAGGACAACAACATCCTGAGAGGACAGCAAGGCACATCAGCTCAGCAAAAGTCCCAGGGCTTTTGTGCAAAGATGCAGCTGTCAGTAATTTCACTGAAAGAGAGCTCTACTACAAAAGGACTGAAAGAAGGAACCAGTTTTCTTGCTTGGAAGAAAAGGCTTAAGTTCTTAGTTTTCCAGTTTTTGCAGCCTATTCACCAAAGTACTTGATAAGGGCACCTGCTTGTTCAATCAGCTGGTATGTATGACCACTTGTTCATGGTATTTTTTTGCCCTTTTCATAAAGGAATCAGCTACACATTTCACACCTGTTAAGAATGTCAGACAAAAAGGTGGAAGAATGGAAATTATCTTTTTGTCATATCAGGGAGAGCAGCAACAGAGCACCCTGACCAAGTAGGGGCCCTTTGAGAAAAGCAGAGCCACAAAGCCTCTGCTGAGCACCACACCTGCCCTGGGCCACAACCCCATGTGGCTGGTGGCAGAGGTCCAGCAGAATGATGAGAGCTCAGCCCTTTCCCACTGTGGGCTCCCTGATGTCAGATCGCCGGCACCCATGTGACCTAGCGGCCATCAGCTCCTCTTTACATATTTTAAAAGGCCTCAAATCTGGAATGAGCCCAAGTATCCCTCACTGCAGTCAGAGGAGGTGCACATTTCCATATTGACTTCACCTGCACAGATGCCTTGCTAGTAATGCTGCCAAAATGAAACAACGGAATGCTGAAGTGAGCACCTGGACATGTGCACTCTCCACTGGATTTTGTTTCTTTCATATTCTTCCTCTTTTTTCTGAAATCATCTACTCAGAAGTGACAAAAATGAAATACTGTTTTGCAGCTGAATTGTTGTTTACTGAAGCAACAATTAACCACATCATATGACCTTCCATACAGGACAAAACCAGAACTGGACAAGTCAGCTATAAGGTGTTTACTAGTACTTGGTTTGTTACAGAAAATATCCTTCATTTTTCTTTGGGAAAATGAATATGCTACGCTCAATTAATCCTTTTTGAATAAAGAACTCTAGCATTTATCTCTAGATCCTGGACACTTTAATCTGTGGCTCTGTGGTGTTATTCACAACAATTGGTCTATGCTTACAGATGCAGATCAGAAATACATTTAAAGCCTACTGTAATAGGGGAACCTTTTCTTTCCTTCCACAGAGCTTTGTCTCCATGCATCTTCCTCCAATAAAACCCAGAGAATTCAGTAGGAAGTTTCGTTGACAAGTATCAAATCTTGGTTTTTTTTCCTTTTTTGGAAGCAAACCCCTATAATTTATAATTAAACAGAACAAACTGAAAAATACTAATAAAAGCAGAAGACATACAGGTAAAACAGAACTAAGGCATGCACATGCATAAATTTATTTTTATGCTTCATTGTGCAATAAGTTTTATGTTGGGGAAGAAGAGGGTTCTGGGTTTCAATTTATCTGAAAGCTTGGTCTATTTTAGTGCACTACGAAAAGCGTGCCATCTAATTTCCATTCAAAAATAAGAACCTCTATCCTGAAAGTTTTTCTTATTTTGTGCTTCTTCTGCTTATTGGAAGACTGCACAAGAACCTGTTGCTGTGATGGCTAAAAAACCGCTTCAGATTGCCAGTTTCCATATACTTGAGTCTAATTTATACATCCTTGCTCTTGTGACAACCTTGTCCTTAACTTTAAACAGCTCTTTCTCCTTCCAGCCTTTGTGTGTCATCAGATTAGCAAGCCAAGTTCTTCCAGGGTATGTTTATACAGCCTTCCGTAGGCAAATATGCACATGCTCTTGCTATACAGCTGGCTGGCTGGCTGAGAGCCAGATGCAAACTCCACGCTGTGTACACCTGGACAGGACATTACAGAGCCTGAACGGATGGGCTCTGGTGAGGGCACCAGGTTGCTCTCACGCTCTTGGTTCGCACTGAGCTCAGCTCTCTCTGGCTCACAGCGTGAGGAGTAAGTGTGTGTGTGCCTCCAAAACACCCCGTACACACAGCCTTGGCTGCTGCTCTGAGTCTCTGCTTCTCTGTGCACTCCTCCACAGTCTTGCTCTGACTTCATCTCTTCTGAGCAGGGCTTGTCACCAGGCTACCCAAGTACCTCATCTGTACTGTCTGTCAGTGTGCTGGGATGCACCCAGAATGACAACAGGGACAGCTTTTGTCATCTTCCCTCTCTGGGTTCCACGGGGATGACCCACAACTTCTAGGAAAGAATAGCTACAATGCTGTAGTACCTGGTGAGCTACAGGGATGGCCTCAGAGCCCAGAGCTCTCCAGCAGGGTTGGCAAGCACATCTCTCCAACAGAAACACCAGCACTTTGCACCTGGCCACAATTTTGCTGCCAAATGAGCTTTGTTTTGATTTTCCACACAGGGTAGAACAACAAAGCAGGGGAGCCACCTATGTCATATAGGAAAGAAAAACTTGTCATCTCTAGGAAATCTGCATTATATCAACCTGATTTTGTGTTTCAAAGTCAAATCTACACTATTTGTTTCTTATTGTAATTAGCAGAGGTCCCTCAGCAGCCTCAAAGCTCATAATCTTAAAAAAACCCCAACCAAACAAAAGAAAACACAACCACAAAACCCTGAGCTACCATTCAGGTATGTGTAAGTCAGTATTTCCTGGTCTATTACTGACTATCTTTAATAGTTGTTCATCAGCTACAGAGCTGCTTGGACAACAGAACCAAACAGGCATCTGCACGAGACTATTCATGCTTATTACATCTGTGCTTTGTATCTATCAGCAAAAGGCTACTTATTTTGGCAAACAAAACTTACAAACACAGGTTGTCCTTAGATCACTCCAGCTTTCAAAATAAATATTATCGACAACTCAAACACTGTGAAGGGACTGAAAACAACTGTCACTGACAGATAAGTATTCTGCCTTTTCCTCTTTTTATCAACTGTGCTTTCTATCTGTAAATATTAGCTCCCATACATATGTAATGTTCAAAACCAATATGGAAACACAAATAAAGTAGATAGGATGGAGAACAACAGTTCATCAAAACAGCACGCCCCAAATTTTATGTTACAGTTCTAAAGATTTAACTTACCTAGTTCTTTTTAAGGTTTTTTGCTGATCAAACCTTCTCTGCAACAGGCAATTACATCTCATCTTTTCTAAGACAGTATTATTTATAACATGTTGAGCATTAGGAATAGGTGAATATCAGTTTGAACTCACTTGTATCTAAGCAGAAATCCTTTGACTCTGACTTTATCTCAAAGGTATGGGGAACACAATTTGCACCCCCCGAGTTTGGAACTGACTAAGGGACTACACAGAAAAAATCAGTGAAGATGTTGGGTGTAAGTGAAGCTGCTGCACCAAAAGACTTCAGCAGCAAGAAACACTTTCTGTGTCCCCTTACCCTGCCACAAGAGGTGGCTTTTCCCCATCCCTTCACCCGGGGAGATGGGTACCCTGAACCGCCTTCCCCTGACAGTGATGAATCGCTCCATTCATCAGGTCACACAGTGTTCAAAAGTCAATGCACGCTTTGAAAAATGCTGCTCCCCTCTGTCGACACACTGTGTTTGCAAGGGCTAAGTGTTCATCACAGCTGCGCCCACTGCAAAGGGTATAAATACATAAATATGTGCACTATATTGCAAATTTGCATGAGCTATTAAGTGCAAACTTTAAGGAAATCTAAACGCTAACTTCAGTCACATTCAGATTGGTAAAGCTAGGAGGGCATTTTCACAGACAATGGTCTAGAAGAGTCACATTAGTTCCCAGGGCTTTTGCAAAGCGTTTTTCTCTCGTTACCTTGGTAACTGCTACCTTGGCACCCCTGTTGATAAGCTGCACCACATTCTCCACTTGGCCTTTGTAGGCGGCTACAAGCAGGCGTTCTGAAAGCACGGCGACCACATCCTGCTGGCTCATGAATTAGGAGAGAAAGGTTTTCAGGTTTCTTCAGTCCAAAAACAAAGGCTTGGGATCAGTTCAAGCAGCATGCAGGCAGGCGAGGAAGGACTCCAGCTCCCTGGACAGTGACGTTACTGCTATGCCATCCTCTGGACCTAAGGATCAGAAAACAACACTGCTGTCAGCCAGCTTTCAGAAACAGAGCACTACAGCAGCTCCTCCCTGAGCACTCATCTTTGCATTGGTTTGGGAGGGGATCACAAAAACTCCTCAGAACCTCCTGAAGACATTGCACTTCCGTTGCAAGGCAAAGGGATGTAGGCAGTAGCACATTTTCAGTGTGCTCTCACTCCCCTTGGTTGGGACAAAAATCCTTAAACTTTGTCAGAGCTTAACTCTCTTTTGGCCTAACCTCTATTTGTGTGGTCCCCTTTCATGCTCTTTCTCCCCAACAGGTTTCCCAGTCTTTAATTAGCCAAGGATGGGTTAACTACTGTTGGCCAAAGGAACAAGAATAGGTTTTAGTTACTGGCTGCTGATATAAATATACAAACCTCTGCCCTGGAAAGATTGAGTGCAGTCAGAAATTAAAGGCAGCTGACTGTTCCCTCACAAGTATAAAAAGCTTCACAGCCTCCCCTGAACCATCACAAGGACACCACTGGGAGAGATCACTACCTGCTACTGGGAAATGCTCATCTTTGCTGTCACTGAGAAATTATGTTCTCCCCACTGAGCTGACATCACGCCCCACTGATCCCAGAAACAATTCAGATTTAGCACTCATCATGCAAACTGTGAGTATATTTGCCTGCCTGGCCTCCACTGACCCATCCAATGAGCCATAAGAGCTGAAAAGAGCTTTCTGATACAATTCCAGAAAATGTATCCACAGATCACTTTGAGCTGTGGGATCCAGAACCTGCCCAGTTTGGGAACATTTCAGCTTTATTTGTGCTTTTCACACTTTAGTATTTAATTGTTTCAGTACAGGAAAAACACCTTCAAGATATCCAGTGTATTTACAAATTATTTGTCTTCCTCTCTTGAAATATCACTGCACTGCTCCTTAACAGCCATCAGTACTAAACACTCTGCATAGTCGAAGAGTAATAGGTACAGGGTCCAGGTGATCTTGGAGATCAATAGTGGAATACAATGTCTTTCACCCTTATATTAGCCTTTAAATCCATCTCAAAATAGCAATAACTAAAACTGTAGGTTAATTTGTAGTAGTAGACAGTAACAGCAGAATTTAATTTGCATTTCTATGGTAATTTATATTCACAAATCTTAGAATGCTTTATGAGCTTTAATTCTTATAACACCCTTTGAGGTGAACAACATGCAGAAGAATATTACATGCATTTTAGAAAAAGGCCCTTGAAATCATAGAAGAGTTACTGGTTTCTCTGAGGTCAATAGAAAGTTATGCCAAAGCCAGTAAAAACTCCAGATAACCGACTCTTGATTTCTAAGTATAAGCATTAGGCAATACTATTTCCAGGTAAAATATTCAGGTTAGCTTTTCCTCACCTTTCTCTTCCTTTCTAAGTGCAAACATGTTTGGAGCAACATGGAAATAGCTGCACATTTACTCAGAGAAACCAGACAAAGAGTTTCTGGGCCTCAAAGTCAGTGTAACATAGGACAACAGAGGAGTGGTGCTGTATCCTGTGCCACTGGACTGGTTTCACCCACATCCTCAGTGTGATGGACACAGTTTGTACACCCTGGTAACACGGAAAATATGGAAGATGGAGGAAAAACCCCTCATGTCCTTCACTAGCACACTGTACCCTGCTCCTCTGGTACAGTGCTGTACACATTATAGTACAAACCATTTAAAAAGCGCCAAGAAATACAGATGGCCCACACTTAGTAATTTGATCTGTGACAAACAACACAAGTTTCAATCTTACCTCCTCAAGTATTTGATTTCCAGTGACTTGTGCTTCCGAAGCAAGCTGAACACCCACCCTCCCTCCATACCCCTCACCACCCACCCATGATCCCCACCCCCTGCTCCCAACACATCCCTGACCCTCCCATCACATCCCAAAGTTGTGCTTCTATAACACAGGAGCACACCCCATACCTCCCCTCCGTGACCAGTACACAGCACAGGACACACCTTAAAACAGGGAGCTTTTCAGGCAGAGGATGGGGTGTTTCTGTGCCAGCCCCTGCCTGTGCAGTGGTAGTTTCCAGGTGAACTGTGCCATCACTTGTTTGTCCCTATCCTTACCCCTAAGCTGGCTGCCAACACTTTGGCTGGAGTCACGTACAATACACTGACATCTTAAAACATCTGTGGTCAGATGCTGCTTCATTTTCTTACCTCTTAAATTAAAACAAAACAAAACAATGCAGTGACATCATTGTCACTGACAGATTTACATATTCACTACAAAAAATCTCAGTCTCAATGGAGTCATTTTCCTGACACACTGACATTCCTGAGCAAGTTTGCAGAAACCATTGATGCTCATCACATCTTAGCCACACCACTAGACAGACACACTAATACCTCAACAATGCATGGCTGGAAAAGTCTGGATAACCTGTGCAAGGTAAATGCTAGAAATCATACTCACTAGTTTGATTGTTCTCCCTCTCTCATGCTGCCTTCCCATTACTGCAGCACACGGAGATCGTGAGCCTCCTCCTGCCATGCCCTGCCACACTGGAGTGATGGACTGTGACGGCATCAGTGCTATCATGGGCTGTCATGGACTTTGCCTTTTTGCCTTTTCCACCACTTGGATCATACACAAAAGCATAGCAAGGAGCTGATTCAGCTACCAGTCTTTTAGGGGTATCTCCCACTTTGCCCAGGTCTCCAGCAGGTGTCGGTCCTGTTCCCAGAAGGCAGTCACGGCACGAGCCTGGCTCCTGCTCGCACAACAGGTCACATTCCCTACGACATTTGCTTTACATCTCCTCAACTGGGATTATTTGCAATTCAGAAAAGCGTGTCCAGTTAGAATAGGAAGCCCAGACAACTGAAAGAGCAACTTTCCTTTTCTCCTGAGCTGGTAGAAGAAGGTGATGGGTGAACAGTGGAAGTGGCAACAGCCTTCTCATTCCCCTCCCCAGGGACCCATCCGCAGCACAGTGGCTACAGTGGCATCGCTCCCCCCAGCTTTAACTCTCTACATGCCTCAGACACACAGAGCATCTTTCCTTGACCACGACTGCACCCCTAGCAGCAGGAGGAAGGTACCAGATGCCCAAGGACTGCAATTAAAAGCTTGACTGCTCCTTTCACACCCAGATGGTGCAAAATGAACCCGACAACACGATTACAGGCACTGCATCGCATCCCTGCTGCCAGCACCTGCTGCCCAGAATTAAATCCCTCATTATCACCCCCAAGATCCAGAAGCTCAGGGGAGGCACAGCGCATGAGAATATTCAAACCTTATGCCTTCAAAACAGCAACAAAAAAAAAAAGTCTTTTGCTTTAAGATATTTTTAAATGAAAAACAGCCATCTCTGTGCTTCTTTGTTTAAGATCAGATTACTTACCTGGGGAGAGCTGGGAAAGCAACACCTACTTCCCAAGTCTCTCCAAGGAAACTGGCCAGATGTGATGCCCACAGGTTCAGTTGCTTTGCTGTGGGTCAGTCCCTTCCAAGGATAACGTGCTCACCCCATCGGTGGCGTGTGGAAAAGGACAGGCTGACTGTGGATCAGTATTCCCGATCGGCAGCTGCGAGGCACCGTTCCCAGGCGCTGAGGTCCAGCTGCATCCCCGCGGATTATGCTCTCAGCTCATTGAGCCACACTGCCCTATGGATGCTTAGGAGGTGTCTGTCTGGGGTGGCACGGCACGGTGTGGGTGGGCAGCTGGCTGCTCGGTGGCAGGGTTGTAAAGCTCCCAGCTCCGTCCTCTCTCCCGTGCAACTGGCAGAGCTGGCAAAAAACACTCTCTGCACCTTTCCCCTCCCCAGATCCCTCCCCTCCAAACTGCTGCCAGGCTGCTTCACTGGCCGTAGCGCCCACACGTCAGTGACAAAAAAAGCACAAAAGCACAGGAGTGATGATTTTTGAAAGCCAAAGGACAGTCCACGAAACATCAAACATCACAGATACTGAAAGGCTAGGCGACAGACTCTCCTAAATTCATGGAAAGGGTTAAAACCAGCAGCTTCCTCTCCAAAGGAAGAGAAAAAAGCCAAAACTATGAAAAATTTAGGAGCTATGAGCTAATCAATTTTAAGAAGTTCCCTGTGCTAAATGGAAAAGATGAAACGCCAGAGCATAGGTCATTCTCAATGCAATCACTAAGTTAAATTACTATTTGAATAAAAAAAGGCTTACATAGCTAACAAAAAGTTTCCATGTGTGCTGAGGTACAAGACGAAAGGGGGAAAAAAAGAAGAAGAGACTGCAGTTTTCTGCAAGGGATCCCAAATTCTCTTTTTTAGTTTATCACCAGAAATTATGCTGAATAGAACCACAGAATCATAGAATAACAGAATTTCCTGAGTTGGAAGGGATCCACGAAGATCAGCAAGTCCAGCTCCTGGCCCTGCAAAAGATGGCCCCAAAAATCCCACCATGTGCCTGAGAGCACTGTCCAAATGCTTCTTGAACTCTGGCAGGCTTGGGGCTGTGACCACTACCCCGTGGAGCCTGTAGTCCAAGAAAAAATCTCAGCACCTGGTAGCTTTATTTTATTCAACATAAACAATGGAATAAAATTAGTCTAAATTATTTTGAAATACCCCGATATTAAGATACGGAGCCAAACCATTTTGTTATGGGAGGGTACATGAAAGCTACTATTTTAAAATAATAAAATAGTCTTTCTAAGAAAATTTCCTACATCTAAATACTGCTCATCTCTTCTTTGCTTAACTCTCACAGCAAAGTGGGTTTCTTTTTTTATTAGTACATAAAGGCATAAAGTCTATAAAACACTCTTTTTCTTGCCTAGCTTCTTTGCAAAGCAGTTTGTCATACATAAAATATGACGTAAACACTAAGATTGTGTTCACTTTAGAATAACAGCATTATTCAGCAGAGTGGATTATTGCATTAGAAAGAGTGAGTTTCCTGGAACTCATTTATCATTTACTGCAGGATGCTGATATATCTGCCATTTCTCTCAGCTGACTTTAAAACGGTTTGTCCAAGACATGCACCACTACTTCCCTTTCAGTGATTTTTCTTTAGTTCCACCATGGATCCAGTATAAACCACTCAAGAAAAACATTTATGTAGTTTCTGAAGGGAGGACATTGCCTCTCACCCCTTCCTGCCCCAAAAGACAGTTAAAAATCAGTCAAAGGTGTAATTGTGAAAACCAGCAGCAGCTTTATCCGGAAAACAGCAAAGCCCCCCACCAAGTCGAGAACAATGTGCTTTTGATTCACACTTCTCTTCTTTTCTTTACAACATCATCAATACTATTTTTGGAGTTAGGTTTTATACCAATCAACATTTTGAACTGGACATCTACATAGACTTTTGGTAGATTATATGTTGGTCTCTGGGGGGGATGGTGTTTACTGTTTTCATTATGTATTTTATTGTGGCAAGTACAATCATTCAGTTTTCATATGGACAGTTGCATATTCATCACCCTAAGTATCACCACTGTCTGGGACATCTGAAAACATTTTCTGGGCTTCTTTTTTTTTTCTTCACTTGTTGCTATTAATTACTTCAACAATGACTATTTAGCAGCCTCCCAGGGAGCATCTGCATGACAGTTGCTCATCAGGCTTCCCACCACAACCAGAGCAGACTGATTGTTGTCACTGCTCCACTGCAGGTGGCTGCCTGCAGCCGGACCGACAGCCAGCCCTGCTTGGCGACGAGCACGGGGAGACAGCGACCGCAGCTTCCCCAACTGCTTTGTCCAGTCCATCTCTGTTGCCTGGCCTCCATCCCTGGCTGCACTCAATGCAAATCCTCAGCTGCCTGGCAGCTCTCAGGCAATGCCTTGGTACCATCAAAACCAACCTCCAGAGTTGCACCTGCCAGGCAAAATGCTCTTGGAGAGAGGCACAGACACATGGAGACCAATGATGAAGATCAGAGGCAGTTTCAAGTCATTGCTTAGACATAACTAATCTCGTACGAAAACAACTGTTTTTCTTCCTCTCTTACTTACCTCTCTGCCATGTAGCCCTGACCTCCCTTACCCAACACACAGGTTATATACTTACCACTTTCCATATAACACGATTTGGGGGGTTTATTTGGCTTATCTCATTGAAGGTTCACAGCTTTGTTACTCCCCACTCTTTCAACACCTGCATACACACACGTCAAAACCACTCAGCACAAGCAAGCTCAACTCCCAGCAAGCCCTGTCAGTTGAGCACTATTTACATGACAAAACAATATCTATTGTTTGACAGGGGACAGTGCCAGTGTGCAAACACACATGCATGACATATCTGCTCTCATTTGCATAAAACCAGTTAGGAGATCATTCCAGCTGACTGCTGTTTAACAGAAGTGCCGGAGCCTAACCTTGGGAACGAAGCAGACACACGGCTGTGCTCATGGGAGAGTGGGGGTTTCTGCTACCCTCACCCACAGTGGGGCTTCTGGATTGGGAGAACTGTCCCCCACCGTCACCTTCTGTGCAGGAGCCAATTAAAATGACTGCAGAGCATCGCTGTGAGCAGAAAGTGCCATAACCCTTTCCACAACCAACTCCCTTTCCTTCTCTGCTCTTCTTCCCTCTTTTCTTACCTCCAAAGCATGTCCTCTGCTGCCAGGGTTCAGGTTACCTTTAGCATGGACAGTATCTGTCATTCAGTCTGGGGACCCTGCTGCTGCCATGTCAGGGTGCTGCTGCAGAGGTCTCCTCCTGCCCACGTATGACCTGAACCCTCTTCCCTGCTAGCACAAGCAGCCCCACACTCTCACAGACAGCATGCAATTGTAACTCAGGTTAATACTGCAAAAGCCACTCCAGAAAATTTCAAGAGAAAACTAATTCCTACATTTACAGATTTTTTTCAAGGCCAAAAAACACCACTACAATAATCTAATTCCAACCAGCACCAAGGCACGAACTCCTATTGGAGCTAGATCCTATCTTTTATACACATTATTAAAGATGTGCAGCCAGGCAGTGATCAGGAAATGCTCTGGCTGACAGAGCAGAGAAGAAAAGAACACATTTACCAGCTTTAAAATATTTTTCAGCTGGCAAAAGAGGACTGGAGATGTTCTTCCTCTTCAAGAAAAACATGACTTAGGAGCTGCCAGCAGCAATGACGCAGCCCCTCCTGTACCCTCACAGCTGATGTCTTGGGAGCGCACTGGGAGATGTGGAGAGGTAGGTGGACCAGTGCCACCCAGTTCAGCACTGAATCATGGAGACAATGTGAGTACACGAGATGTTTGGATATTGGCACAATATTCTTCAATATTGCTGGGCTTCTGGCATGAGAGCAAGAGTCTGGCAGGCGGTGTGTCAATTAAAAGCTTAACAAAGCTCAAGCTGAAAGTCAGTGGATGAAATCCTAGAGATGGAGTTGCCAGGGTGGGAGAGAGATGTATTCAGACAAGCATGGGTGGAAGAGCTGAGTATGTCCACTGTAACCCCCAGAGAGGTGTGTGCCCCTGTTATGATGCACACTGTTACCATCAAAAGATCACAATTTTTCTGGTTGCCTCCTGCCGCAGGGTACTGAAACAGCAAGAGGAAGCACAAATATCCAGGGATTTGGCACACCCTGGAAAATGGGCAAGTGAGAGAAACTGAGCACAGCAGGGAAGCAAACATGGAGGTCACATTTCGTTGCATGGAATCACCCCACCAGTCAGCACAGCTAGGACAGTAATTCTCATTTCCTAAACCCATGCGCTGATCCCCCAGTGCTGCTGTTGAGAAACTGGCTGTAACTCCCAAGGGAAAAACATTACTGATGAGCTAAAATTAGCTGCATCTGATTCACACAGGGCACCGCTTAAGGAAAGGTCCCAAACCTGTTGAGTCTGCCAGAGGGCTCCCTCTGACCTTAGCAGACTGTGGAAGAGCCCTGAAAGAACAGGGGAGCAACTTTAAGTCATCTCTGAGGAGATCCTAGTAAGTAAGGAGAGAAGAGTATAGGTTTAGGGACTTTATCCTGTCCTATCCATGAGTTTGGGCCAAAGACAGCAAAGACTCTGATGCAGTGCACAGAGCCTCCACGCTGCACACTTCCCATGGAGCTCAGTGTTTTGGGTTACACAGCAGCAGCTGAACGGGACAAAGCTTCTCCTCTTGAGACCATGGGCTCAATTCTAATTTGGCAGCCAGGTCAAGTCAGCTACCAAAACTGCTGTTTCCTGGCTGTGCAGGATCCTACATGACACCCACAGAAGGCCTCTACTCCAATTCTAGTGCAAAGATATTCATAAATTACAAAAAAGATTCCAGCACATTTCAAAGGATACATTTTTCAGCAGTCTCAGCAAATAGACAGGACTTACCATGTGAAGGCATGTAACGGCACAGAAACTGGGGCAATGAACAGAGATTTCAATATTGCCAGCGTTGTACTCCAGACAACTACAGCACTCTCTTCCCCACAAAATAAGCTGGTTTATCAAAATGATACCTAATATTTATCTACTATATTGACAAACATAATGAAGCATGGAAAACCACTCTACGGGATCCCTGTCCCCTTCCCTTCTTCCATTTCCTTCACTGCTTTCTTGTCTAGACAAAACACTGGAGTTTTTTTGTCACTCCCCTCTAGATCACTTATTCCAGCTCTCTGCTCCTTCGTCCCCTGACTTAGTTCTTTTGAGGCTTGGTACTCGCAGAATATTTGCAGAGGGCTCTTGATGTGAGCAGCCCTAAAGACAACCTGGTTGCTAGGAGAGAAATGTGAGAAATTTGTAAAGCTGACTCTGAGCAGAGTATGTGCTGAAATCTGAAATGCCTGCTGGACTGTGAGCCTGGGAGCCAGCAGCATCCTTGAGAAGTGCAGTCAGCACCTTTGAAGGACAGCTGGGTGTCTAGAAACTACAGACATCCTGAGATACCATCAGTAAGTACAAAACCAAGGAACTTATCATCTGAAAAGGTGAAAAAAGTGGAAAAGGTGGAAAAAGGGGAGAACACCCTGAGAAAATAAGGTTCAACAACTGCCATTGGCTGTTCTAACTGCAAGAACAGGAAACAGTCTAGAAAACACAAACTGGTCTGAGATATGAGAAATCATCATCATCTACTGGCTCTTCAGCTGAAAAATAGAAATTACCAGCACCTCCTGGCTGCTGAGTGAGTGTGTCATGCACTCTCTAATATCTCTGCGCCATAGAAAGGACTTACTTTTTACCCAAACTGGAGCTTTATCCTCTTGTTATTTCCTGCACTGCTTGTGGTTTTCCTACACAGGTTGAGCTCCCTGCATGAACTTTCCACAAGATCTTCTAGACAAACTCTTGGACCCTCATTAGGGATGCCTGGCTGACTCCCAGCTTTGTGACAAGGCTCATCATTGACGTGAGACTCTGCCTGTTACTTTACTGGTCTCCCCCTGGGACCACTCCTGTATTACAGAACCCCTGAAACCCCCCATAGTTGAAATCTCCTTACTCCCGCAGACTAGTTAACCCTTCAGGTCATGACAACCACACAGTTAACAGTTCCCTCTGATCTCCTCTACAGATCAATTTCTGCATCCCAGAGCCCTGGAGGTGGGCTTTGCCTTTCCTTGCAACTGCATCAGACAGATCAAATTCACTTCCCAGCACACTCCAAATCCTCAGACTTATTTCTGCACCTTAAACAGTAATTCTCTGCCTTGTAGGAATCAGAGATCCATTCTCACAGTGTAGTGCTTGGCATTTGACTCAGCAGAGTTTAATCCCCTTGATTCTGGACCTAGTGGAGCTAAATCCCCATGGATTGCCTCTCCTTTTGAAGTTCCCACATTTCCTCCCTATTCCACCCTCCCACACTGCTTAGAGGTCCTTTCTGTCCCACCACCCCATTTGTGAATTAAGGGTTAAATGCTGTTTCTATTTTTCATAAGCTGGGGGCACCAAGAAGAACATAATTGAGTGTCATGAGCCCAGTGGTCCTGTTTTAACACTCATTTCTCTGTAGTTACACAAGCAGGAGGGGCAGAAGCAGTAATAATTTGCAGAACCAAAACCCACAAACATTTCAGGCAGCAACAGCAAATGTATCTACCTGGAAACCCTTTTATATTGTATTAAAGGACTGTTACATCCAGTTTTACAACATGTTGCAGTCCCCTCAGGAATAAAGCAATTACTTTCATTAGCAGCACCCCACAACTCCTTAATCAATACGAAGTACCTAAATAAGCCAAATCTTTGTGAAAAACAAGTCTGGGGGATAAAAATAACTTTAAAAGTAAAACTAAACAAATAGGATGTTTCGCACGCATTCTATGGGCTGTATGCATCACATCAGATTACATTTTTTGTTCCTTTACTGTATTGTGCTATTAACTTGAAGATCTTTCCATGATGATGGCATGGCTGATCTTTCTTTCATGTTGGCTTGCAAGGGTGACAGTGGACAGCTGTGCAGGGATTATCTCAATGGAAAAATCTCTGGTGAGACCAGAAGGTGCACTGGTGATAGCACAATAATGAGGGATGCTTTACGAAGGAAAAGACTCTCCTTGGACACTGACAGTTAATAGTTCTCAAATAATTCACTCACCTCTTCAATCATGGACACTGAGGACAGTGGGCCCAAAGAGCTGGAGTAATCATCTGAAGCAGGCACTCTAACTTACCATGGGAAAACACTCAGATTGGAAAAGAAATGCAAATGCAAAAATGAACCAGTGCAGAAAGTATCAGCAAATCGGAGTAATGACTTACCTTCTGCATGGACTTCAGAAATCACATCACACTCTCGGGTCTAATTTTCTAAGCCCTAGTCAGTGATCCCACAAGACCAGTTAGTCCTCCAGCATTGAGAGAGCCTTATTTCCCAGAAACAAGGAAACACTTCAGAGCATGGAAAGCCCCTCCTTGTGCAGAGGATGGGGCTTCCTAGGGGGACGGTCTGCGACTTTGTCTTGAAGAATTCAAGCTAGCCTCCTGCTTAGGGAAATCCCATTTCAGTGGCATGTTTGACACTCCTTGAGCCACTGGTCCTTAAAAATGCAGTTCAACAGCGGTGTTCAGTGGCAGAGGAGGCAAGGTACTACACACCCCAAAGAACACAGCAGTGTGACATAAATACCATAACCCACTGCCACAGGTTAAGTCCAAGCTCTTGACAATCCCTAGTTACCCAGGAACTGGAATGCATTTCTAAAATGCAAATCCACGGCATTATTTTCATACATTTTAGACAAAAAATTCTGAAAGGTCATGTTTGTTTTTTACTCACTCCTAAGGATCTACCATTCAGTTTTTTCTGATGAACATTTTACAGCTGTCTTGCAAGGCGACCTCTGGAGAAGGACAATGGGGATGCCGGCTTCAGTCTTTCCCAGTGTTGATGACGACAGCAAGTCTCTGTACCACAGTATGGTACACTGCTCCTGGGTGAGGAGAAACACATCATAAATGGAGCATCACAGCACACTGAGAAACACAGAAATTTAATACCAGTGCTTTCTGCAGCACTCAGCTGCCTGCATACACCTGGGCAAACCCAAACGTTTCCTCCTGAGGTTTACACACCCTCTTCCCATTATAAACAATTTCCAACTGCTCTCTAGTTTGGTTCCCACTAACTGACCTCTGAAAATAAAATTATGCAGCTCTCACTGCTTTGTAAGGACGAGGAAAATGCAACAGAGACCTTCATTTCTTTCCAGGAATCACGTGACAAATCAAAAAAATCAGGAAAGGGACAAGTTCACAACAGTGCTCACGAATGATGGAAGTCACTTGGCCTGCATGAACTTTTGAGAGCTGAAAACTGCTAAGGATAAATAATCTCTCTTGATCTCTGAAGCAGAAATCATTGCTGAAATGCCAGTTCAGTGACTTCAATTAGAAAATGCTGTTGGAAGACCTTACCATCCCTCTCTCCTACTAATTAAAATCACCATATAATTTAGCTGCTTTTGCTATCCTTTTTCCTAATGCATTCAGATCAGCAGATATGTTTAAGTACAAAAACCTGATAATTCATAAAAGCATTGGAGAACTAAGCCCTAGTTTTGTCTGTGACTTGACCTTTTGGTACTGTTTTGCTGCCTATGTTGTTAACGACAATGTCATTGTCTCGTGAATGCACCTTGCTGTTTCATTTTAATTGGAAATATCAACTGAAATATAAAGAACCAAATAAATAAACTGTATTTAAACTACAGGTAGACTATCAACAGTCACATTCAAGATGATGTGCAAGAAGACATAGCCTAAAGTGAGAATCAAGAAACAGACCTTGGAGAGACATCTCCAGAGCTCATCCCTTCTTACAGCGTGGATGAACTTATATGCTACTTCTGTTTAGGAATAAATGGTGTACTCTGAAAACAGGTTACTACAATGTCTGAGAAGTGGTACAAGTTCCGTAAGTTATGCGCTGTTACAATTTCATGTAGGAACTGGATAAATAGAAGGTTCTTTTAAAAAAAAAAGCCACAAACAAACTGAAACATGCAGAAATGTGATTAAGCCTAATTCAAGATAATTTGATTAGCTGTAACATTCTGTTCACCTCACCAGGTTCATCAGGAACACAGCTAGTGTGATTTCACTTGGGTATCTTATCTCTTACCTATACTCTTTGAAAACTGTATACTGACAGAAGTAACTCCACATCGATACAAATAGTCTGTCTGGCAAATAGCATCTACAGTATGAAATTAACACAACATGCTGCTAATTTACACATTACTTGTTAAAGACTACTCATAATCTGAAACTCGGTTCAAAGAAAAGGGTCCAAAAGGTGAAATAGATTCCTGCTCTGTATTTGTGAGGAAAATCAAGCGGCAGCAATTGGACAGAGTGGCAGACAGTGTAGGAGGGATCCAGCAGCAATGCTGTGAACAGTTTAAGAGCCCAGGCATGCTACCCAGCATCTTGTATGAAATCAGAGAACAAAAGCATGGGCAGGATTTCAACAACATCAGGGACTGCAGATAGATGGCAGCTGATGTGAGGCTGAGGAGGAAGTGCACATTGTAACCTTTGATGAGGAAGAGGTCAGGAAAGACACTGCCCAGAATGAAATGTGCAGAGCTGGACTGGAAAAGGCATTGGTACCACCAACAATTACTGACAGCACATGGAGCAATAAGGGGGAGAAGAGAATTGCAGAAGGTATCTAGAAGTGCAAATATAACTGTTGGTGGTCTGGTCTTTTTTCATGCTGGAAGAGGTTCAGATGAGCTTATGCTGCTCACAAAACCAGAGGAATGAGAAGTGAAGGTGGATATTAAGGGAAGAGATGAAAAAGCAGTGAAATGGTCTGAGACTGTACATGATCATTAGGGCAAGTGGAGGGGTTAGCAAGGGAGGGTAGGCAAAGAACTTCTGCCTTTGCTGAAGAATGAAAGGCTTGCAAGAAAGGAGAAGCCAGTACAAGCAATGAAAAAGCTTCTTTTGCCAGTATTCTCTTCAAAACAATTGCTGAGTTCCTACACTGAGAGAGTACTGGAGGGAGAAAAAAGGGAATCTCCCAGGGACAAGCCCATGCTGTCAAAAACCTCACTGGAGCTGTAGGGTAAATATCTATAATAAATTACTACTTCTTTATAAACTGGCCTATTTGCTTAGTGCACATGATTTAAGAAATACACAGGTATTTCCCAAAATGCACTCTGGTCCATTTAGGAGGAGGTATTTCAAATTTTCTTTAGGTGGGAATAGAAAGTTTATATACTCCTCTCTTTTGTATCAGTCATGCAAGTCTTTGTTAATAAAGATTATTAACACTTTTTTTCCCCTCCCCAACATTTCTGATGTATGCACAAATCGCTTAAAAAACCAACACTGTAACTGTGATATATAAGAGAGCAAATTTAATCACTGGAGATCAACAACAAAACTTTAATTATCCACAGTAAGACAAGAATTCGAGTGTAAGAAAGCGTGACTCTAATAAAGCTGTCTTCATGTTTGAACTGTTGCTATGAGTGTTAAGCATTTCACTTTAGATTAAATATTGCATTCATCCGATGTGCAGTGTTCCTTTGCACGCTGTATGCACATAGAAAAACACACAAAGCTGTACAAACCTGGTTTTAGCCAAACCCATTATTTTTCATGCATATTAAATATATTTTAGCAGCATATATACTAGTTATTATATTATACAAGAGCGATTGTTCCTCTATAGAACCATCGATTAAATATGTTCATATACATAAATTAAATATGTTCATATACTTACATTCAGTTAATAAAATGCAAAGCATCTATTTCACTACCTTTGAAATATAAATATGTTGAGCTCCACCATTCACCTGGTGTACCTAGCAAAGTATTTTAAGTGATGTTGGAAAATATAATGAGTTATAAAGCAAAGACGGACAAGGCTAGACACCATTGATATTGATGATGTAATTATTATTTAGCTTTTAATCTTCTAAATCCAGGGGAGACAGGTTTGGTTTAACAGTTTGTCAACAGGACAGTATCTTTGAAAATCAGCTGTTCACTGAAAGGTGATGTTTTTCCTCAATACTGAGACTAAATAAGGTGGGGTACCTACTTTTCACAATCCATCAATCATCATCGATCAGACCCTATGTTGGTAAAGCCCACCTAAAGCCCTCTTGAAACACATTTGTTTTATTTCCTAATGGTGAGAAATCTTTGGTCTGCCATGCTAGAGAAACAGAAGAAGAGAAAAACTCCCAAAAAAAGGCCAGTCTTACTGAGAAATGAGTTGCAATTAAAGCCTTCCACACATTAGCCATAAAAAACAGACACGAAATTATAGCACGCGCAGCAGCAATTTTTTTAAACTGAATATTGGATTGGTTGTACAAACCTGTCCTAGTGAAGGAAGGCAAAAGAGAGCTGGCACTGTGCTTTATAATATATTTGAGGAACAGCACCCATAAAGGGTAGCCATTCACAGACAGTGCTTATATTTTGTTATTAACCAAGTCGCTCCAAGCTCCAGATGAAAGCAGAAATAGATGTTGTTTTCTTTCAGACCTTTCTGCAAGTCCAACCCAGTGCACTGGGGACACGTCTGTCTCAGGCTGCACATCCTGCAGAGAGAGTTGCACTGTGACAACTCCCTGAGAGCTTGGGACAAGAAAAGATGATTTGCCTGTGCAAAACTGACTAGAAAAAATGGTAGACCTAGCTGGGCTAGGTTTAGCACTGTGTATTGGATGGTGAGTGTCTGAAGAGTGTTCAATAATGTGCGTTATCAGGGCATGATATATGAAATGTCTTTCAAGATGACTGGACTTCACTATTTGTGCAAAAAAGCCGGACTGGGTGATGTTGCAGCAGCCCTCAGTAACGGCAGTAAACTGAGAGCATAGTAAAACCCCCTCTCACACCAGGGCACGGCAGAGAAACAGAGTCCGTCCAAAGACCCACTGTCATAGCTCATACCTGTTTTCATGCAGCAACATGCAGAGGGGGGAGATGGTAATTGGGTCTCTTTGTTCATTCAGTTCTTAATCTCTCTGTTGAGACTGACAACGGGGGAGACCATTAGTGTCAGCTCTGCTGGGACTTTCTGTTATTAAGGCTACTTAAGCTTTTCCAAGTAAATTGCATGTGTCAAACTAACAGCACACAGTGATGGGCAAAAAAGCCATTACACAACTGCTCTCCCTTTCTATTGATCCACCCAGGTGCAAGGGGGAAGGGAAAAGACAAAACCCTGGAGACTTCAGCCAATTCTTTGCAATTCCCTGCTCCTCCCACTCATTATATTTCTATTTTACACTATTTACAGGCAACACATTAGTCATTCCCTCCACTTCTTTCTCTTAACAGGAGGTTAACAACTGAGCATACAAGTCCCTCACAAAGCTTTGCAATAGTCACCATGCTGGATACACTTTGCTGGATAACTTAAATCTTTAAAAAGTTTTGATTTAGATTAGTTAAATTTCCTTCTACCGTCGATGGAGAAAGACAAACAAATGTAATGCAAGCACAGGAGCATCCCAGCTTCTTTCTTGCCCCTTCCTGTGACCACAAAGTGACCTCACCTCCTATTTTCACACATCTCTACTTAGATGGTGTGAACCCCATACATAACAACATGTGATTTAAAAAATGTGAAAGCTTCACATCTCTTGTGATAAAGACACAATCACTTGCAACAAAATATAAACTTTACAGTGAAATTTGACAGTTCTACTTTTTAACCAGAAAGGTACTATATTTTCACAAATGTCTATTCAGTACAAAGAAAAGTATTAGAAAACAGTGAATTGTTTGGTATATTTTTTTATACAAATGACTGCTACTTGCCAATACTGTGCAGAGCTGTTTTTAGAGGGAATGATACTTCAATTACAATGGCGAAAAATAGTGGGTTCAAAATAGTTTTATTAATTATTCTAAACCACCTTAAAGACTGGTTACAATAAAAAAACCCCTACATATAACATTTTTCTTTTTGATAATCCACTGACTGTTTTGGGGTTTAGAGCATTTAGAAGGGTTGGGGTTTTTTTTTAGCTCTAAGTACCCACTGTATGTCAGAGTATACTTTGAAGAAATCCAGTACCTGTTCCATTTTGCCACACAATCTTAAAAACTAATCTAAAAAAGATTAGCTAATAAGGTTTTGAAATATTTCACACAGGACATATAAAGTAACTTTGGACACAGTCAACAAACAAAATTCATATTAATGGAGCACACATATACTTGAAACATCTGATATGAAACAGTTAAGAGAACAACATTCATTAAATGGGTATTTCCAAATCCATTAGAAGACCTTCAGAAGGATAAAGATCAAAAGAGGAGTAAAAAGCATTTCTCAAATGAAGCTGCACATTGCACGGCAGACACCTGCACCATCGTCACAGACACCTGCAAGCTCCAAAGGCAAAGTCCAATCAAGACAGAAGAAAGCAAAGATCACAGTACCGGTGTCATGCCTGCTACTAATCACCTACTATGGAGCANACACACACACACACATATATGCCTCTGTCTCTGCATGACAGATCTCTCATTAAACACTTTCATCCAAGTACACAAGATACTCTAATTGCTACCTGCCAAGGTTTACGAGTGAATTACAGAGACTTTCCTTACCTTCCCTCCCAGCTGACAGTTCACCAGGGACACCTCGGCGGAGAATGGGCTCCCCTGATGCTGTGGGGTCCTGAGAGCAGCGGCTCCTGTTCCTGCAAGGTCTCTTCCTAACACCTGGGAGGTCTCATGTCTTCCTAGCTTCCACTTGATTTCCAAAGAGGCCCACAGTGCATTATTCCCCACCCTGCAACCCAGCAGATGGAAGCGGGAGAAGGAACCCTCTGAACAGGATCGTACAAGATTATATTTAGCCCAGTTTGATCCTATGCTCTGTAATTTGGGCAACAAATTACTGGCTCCACTGGGGGTGGGGAAGAAGGGTGGGGAAGAAGGGCACATGCCCCAGTGTGCCTGATCCTGCTGTAAGTAAACCAACTAATCCCCTTCTGAACTACTTGAGTCCTCCAAAGCAATTATTTTAGAAGACAGACAAGACATCAGCCAGTCTGTATTGTCCATATCCAGACATTTCCATAAGGCTCTCGGATAAACTCCCAGATATTTCTTCTGTGCCCTCACTGATAACCACCTAATGCACAGAGTTGCCTCTCAGGGTGTGCAGGGTTGTGCGCAGCTTTGGATATCTCCAGCCGCAAAAGCCAGCAGTCCCTGGCTGCATCAGGTGGTCAGCACACGGCACCAGGACTCAGTGGAAACAGAGACAGAGAGAAGGAGAGTTATAGGGAAACAAAAATAAGGAGCATTAGAGGTTCTTGATAAACCTATAGCATCATAAAAGCTGCAGAGGCAAGAGACACACACTGCGCTGCTCGCCAAAACCTCCCGTAGGGCTACGCTTCTAAGGAGGCAGACAAGAGACGTGGTTATAGCTGCTATTCATCAAGCCTCGGCATCACCAACGCAGAGAACAGGAGAGTAAAGACAAAGTTCAGACGTCAACTTAAATTCTGTTTTTGAACTTCAGTCCTTCTGTGTAACATAATATCATAAGAAAAGGGAGCAAGCAGCTCAGCTGCCAAAAGCTTGTCTAATTACCGCGAATTTGTTTGCTTCACATTTCTTGAATTCCTTTCTCTTTGCCAGACAATTGACTAAGAAATACTCCTTTCCTCAAAAAAGCACCGAAGCAGAATAAATAGAACAACTAATATAAACTGGCAGCTGTAAATTAATCTATATAGTAGGCAGTCTGGAAGGCTTTGTTCATCCCTACGGCTTTGTCGGCTACAAACCAGAGGAAACAAAAACAACCCCAAATACTCATGCACATCCGCACACTGTTCATTAAACAGCAGCACTAATGCTTAATCTCACCAGATGCCAGGATGAAACAAGCAGCCCAGTCTCAGTGCACTGAAGTGGTGCTGTGCCAAACAAGAGCTGTTACAGCACTGGCACAATTGTCTCAAAAACAAGCAGCCATACACGCCTGCATGTACAAGCCAGCAAGCGAGCAAGTGCTTCCATTGCTGCCTAAGTTTCTTTAAAAGCTCTCACACTTTTTAAACTGGTATCATTTGAGCCTGTTACACACAGATTACAAAGTAAATTTATGTTCTGTTTTTCCAAATTGACCCCTGTGCCCCCCAATTTATATTCACACACTCTTAATGAAGAATTTTGAGCAATTACACCTATTTTTGTCATATTTATTTTCCCATTCTTGTCAATTTAAAAGAAGCCGAACCTAAGAAAAAGGATGGAGTTTGCACAGTGAAACACCCTAATTTATTACCTCTTTGGTAAGGAGAAAAAACCCACAGCTGTTCTGTAACAGCTAGTATAGCGCTAGGTTATTAAGCACTTTATTCCTCAAACATATCTCAAACACGTTATTACATCTTAATCACTCTGCAACTACAGAAAAATGTTAATCGAAACTTCTGATGAGCAGTTTTACAACTACTTCTTTAGCACTGGGCTGGGAATGAAAACATAAACAAAGAAGGATGACTGTAAGTGTTCATTACATTCAGGTGATGGTATTTGCCTCAGAGATACATTACCTAACATAAAAAATCTGTAGTTTTATTCAACATAAATAGAACAATATGTTCATTCAAAGCATCCAGATCTAAGCTCATGGGCTTTTCAAAGGAAAAGGCAAAGTCAGTAAAAGCAATTTAGGTTTTTTTAAAGTCTCTCTTGATTTATGGTGTTGTATGGAGAAAAAAAATCTTTGTATGTAACTGTTCATATTACATACTGCAGTATTCAAATATCATGGGGAAAAGCAATTAAAATAAATCACAGTCTTCTCCTTCCCTGCCATTTAAATGTATTTCATCCAGGAAAGTAACCTCTAGCTGATTACTTGCAGCAGCAGCATCAGTAAAAGTGTGTCACAGCTCATTTGCCAGAGCTGCAAGAATGAAGCTCATTCTGTGCTGGAGACATACTTCCATAAACAAAGTGAACAGGTGCTTGTGGAAGTACCTTCTTTAAGAGGTCTGAGTTTTGGAGTCTTGATCTGTAGCACCACTACTAAAGAAAGTTGACAGTTTCAGGTACCCACATAACAATGCATTAGAAAAAAAATTAATACTGAAACGGAGTTATTAACCAGGTCAATCCATACAGCAGTAGAACAAGTTTCTCAGGGAGGTGCTGGGATAATAAAAACTTTACTATGCTGAAACATTAAAAACAGAAGTAAAACCAATTGAAAGATAAAGGAAGGCACATTATGGCCACTGCCACCTTACGGTTTGGAGTGGATCCAGTATATTTTGAAGGCAGAACCTCCGCAGCAGTGGACAGACAAGCATGTTCCATTGAGAAAGCACTCACAAATCACCTGTCCAAGTACATTTGCCTAATTCATGTTCATTTCACCTGAACTCACCTTGAACCACAGTTGCTGGGGGCTTTTTTTTTGATCCTCACTTCTGTCAGATACTTGAATGACAAAAATGCAAGACCACCAGGGTTGAGCATGAAGATCAACAAGGTGAGCAAAGTGAAGCTTTCCTTACACTCATAATATATTTATATATAGAAATTTGATAGATATATTTTTGACACATTTATATAGAGATCAAATATATTTACATATGTATGTTTTTATTCACATTACTTTCTACGCTCTGCATTATGGTTTATAAATACCTAAGATGGTTTTTCTCTCCTCCTTCTGTTCCGTAACACCACCTATCACACCGAACCTGGTAATCCTGCTCTGGGCACCTTTAGCATGTATCCCATAGCTAGGTTCTAGCCAGCTCTAAACCCTGCAGCCCCAAGCTCCAGCATCTCTGCCCTGGGGTAAGGCAAGCCCTGGCCACGCTGGTCTCACCACCAACGCTGCACATAACCATCCTGTCATTGCAGAAGAAAGCTTCTGCTCCCCATCAAATCCCCTCCAGTAACAGCTGGACCTGAGATGTCTCCTCCGAGCAACTCCCACCTCTCTTTGCATCAGCAGTCCCTCCACACTGCCCTGGCACAGAATAAGAATGAGTTAAAGATAGCTTGTTTTAGGCTTGGCTTTGCACTGCAGGTCTTGTGCTTGTGCTCCCACCCCGGCTGAAGTGAACTGCAGCAAGCCTCAAACACGAGCCCTGGCATGACCTGCAGCTGCTCGGCTGGGAGGCAGCAGGGAGAGGACAGCAGAAAAGCACGTGTGGAACTCTAACCCCAGGTGAACTAATGAACATATTCACACTGTCTGTGTCTAGAACAACATCACTAAAAAGTGGAGAAAACCTTGGATATAAGGGCTAAAAAGGTTGCAGCAAACTATCAACATACCCATTTCTATCTCTGTAAATTGTGCAATTCCTCACGGAAAGGATTATGTCCCCAGAGCACCATGCTGTGGCCAAAACAGACCCCCACACCCCTCCTTGGAATGCCTCCCTGGATAATCCCCAGCAAATAAATCCTCTCCCTGCCAATGGTGCTGTCAAGTGCTAATGGAAACAGTAGCTAGCAGGAGAAAAATTATTTCCAACCTTTAAAGGCAAAAACCCCTACAACTCCAAGACACCACATCCCTTCACTGAAACATAAACACTAAACAAAATTATGTATGAACAGCAACTTATACAGTTCTCCCACATTTGTGTGTGCAGGTACATGCATGTGTGTGTGTGTGTATATACATATATATATATATATATGTATTGCACTGCCATCTGTCAGAGGTTTCTACCAGCAGCTGCAGGAGGCAAATGCTCCTCCTGCCTAATCTCCTCTCCATGTGGGAAAATAGCTCATTCTACTAGCTGAATGCATGCTATATATTTTCTTTATCTATATGTACCATTAGACATTCTTTTCTCTGTGTCATGAATGAATTGGGGAAGAGTCACTGATTTCTAATGAGGAAGAGCAGAAAGGCAGGGTGACAATAAAGGGACTCTCTATTAATCAAATGTCCAGCCCAGACAGCAATACCAAGGCCTTAATCTCTGTCTGGGAGAAATGTTGCTTAAAGCTTTCACTGAAAGAGAAAAGGAGAGATTTCACACGGCAGGTGCTGCACTTGCTGCAGCAGTGTAAAACTGCATTATTCCAGATTTCTGGTGAACATTAGAAGAGAAAGAAGGAAAAGAAGAAAGGAAACAATACAAGCAGGAGCCTCAATGCAGAGGGAAGTGGGAAGCAATGGGATTCCTTGCTAAATTCTCAGATTATTATGCATTAACAAATTTAAACAGACTAAACAACATGATGGGCCAACACACTTTTTCCTCATCTGTAAGCAACTCAAATGAGGCCACATTTTGTTCTGGCACTGCTCCCCACATGACTGGTGGTGCCCACACAGGACAGAGACAGACCCAGAGCATGACAAAACACAAGTCTGCACAGCTCCATGGCACATCTTTGCCTTCATATCCCTTGTGCTGGGATCCTGCTCCCATCTCTTCCCTAGAGGACGTTCCTGCCTCTTAGCTGAAGCAGCACAGGCCTCTTCTGTGCCCATCCAACTGCACTGCTGGTGCAAAACATTTCCCCGCGCATGGAATCTGGAAGAGGCTTTGTACACCTCCCTCCCTCATCTACTTTCTAACTTGTTTCAAACCCAAGGAGAAAATGTCTTGCCTTTCCTGCTTGAGCTTCTTAATGTCTCTCTGCAACAGAATTACTTAAGTGAAGTGTTTTGGCATAAAAATTGTGTGGAAGACTCTTAAAAATGACCTGCCAAAAAAACATATCCTCTGCCCCTGCAACATTAAATTACATATTTAGGTGAGGAGAAGGAAAGCTCCTGTTTATTACTTGTATTAGAAATTCATGTCTTGCCTCTCCTGGGATGCCAGATGAATGACTGGAAAGGTGATGTCAGAGTAAGCATCACTGCAAAAATGCCAAAGGAAAGGAAAAATCCTTTCTATTACTTTGCTTTGTTTTGGATTACATTCAGGAAGAAGCATCACTTCAGTACAATTGCCAAAGTGTTTCCTGCACCATACCAGTCTGCAGACTAGAGCTGGATATATGCCCATCCTGACCAGGCTGGTTCTCCATAGAGACCTCCAACGTATTCAGAGAAGACTGTGGTGTTTGAAACACTGCTATAATGAAAAGTAAAGCAATCAGGAGAAACAGCAAACCCTTTCAGACTTGCTGTGTGCAACACTGAAATAAAAATGATATCGTTTTCTTCTTTCATTCACAGATGAACTACAAGCAAATAAAGCAGTGAGTGGGACTCCTAGACCTGGTGAGGTGTTTGCAGAGCCTAATCTTCCCAACCATCAGCTTCATAAAACGCACAAGTAAGACTGACACTCACATCTCATGGACTAATCTCTAAAACCTATACAAATTTACAACTCTTCAGCTCAAAGCACCATGACTTCAGTGTGTTCATCCAACTGTACCAAACGTATCCCGCACCTTGTATTTCTCTCCTTCTACTGTTTCACCTGAGTCTGTCATCCTTCTTTTATCACTCTTCCCTAAAAGCAGCTTACGGTTTTCATTTAAAATATAAACAATGCTGCTTAACCATTTTAGATAAACCTTTTATCACTATGTTCATATCCCCTAAATAATGTTGCAGTCATTCAATTCACACACAATATATAAGTAGTTGCCTTAACTCTCTAGGCCAGATACCCTTTCCAAGGTCATGCCACAGTTTAGGATAAAAGAACACTATCTGCAGCTACAGCAGTGATAGTGTAACATCAGGAAAAAATACCAGGAAGTTCTGATGAAAATAAAAGCATTTATTATATGAATATAGTCTGATTAAATATCCAGCAACAATTACGTTGTAGCAAAAGAACTGTTTTACCCTCAGAAACTAACACAAACATTCATTTATGGAATTTAGGAAATCAAGCTTAGGTCATTGTTATCTAACCCCATCTTATCCAGAAAAGGAATGATGTAGATTTTGAAGGATCGTACGGAGTCAAGGGAGAGAGAGTTTTTCTTCCTTCTCTTCCCTAGCCATATACTTCTGGCCACTGTGTGAGGCAAGGAGGAAGAGCATTCGGTCCAGCTAAGCTATTATAGCTGCTCATTTTCCAGCCTTGTCTTGTTATACCAAAGAAAGCCCATGAGAGAAAATAAGGGGAGGTCAAGACATTCTGGAAAATATTATCAATTAAAATGCTCAACCAATGTCCCTACACCTGTTTAGGTTCATATTTATAAACTTGCTGAGAAGAGAGAAAACATAAATTCTACAAAGGAAGGTCAAGATTGTCATTGAAAAGGTGAAAAGAAGAAGAACTAAAAGAATTACAAACTGCCATCCTGCCCTTACCACCCAGAAATAAACTGTTAAGCAGCCACAAGTAGAACACAAGAATGGAAGTAAGCTAACAAAACTCAAACAGCACGAAAATCATCAAAAATTCTGTCTGATGTAATGTTCCTCTTTGACAGGGTAACCTCTCAGCAGGCAAAAAGAAAAGCAGTGTATGCATCTTGAATTCAGTAAGGCTTTTGAAACGAACACATGAACTAAGGAAATACAACCTATGGGTGCAAGCTAGGTGTCCAAGTGGTTTAGAAAACCAACAGCTCAGTAGTTATCTCTGACAGTTTCTTTATCAAACTGTCCTGAAATTTCTGATAGGGTCCTATATATGTATATGCTGGGTCCAGTTTTGTTCATGAGTCCCATTTGAGATCAAGAAAACAGAGATGACACTTGTGAAATCTGTCTCTAACATCAGAACGTGTAAAGTTTCAAGTCCTTTAAAGAGAGACAGATCACTTTTCAAAGTAATTTCAAAGTGCAGAAATGGTATGGAAGAAAGAGGATGCAATCAATAAAATGCAAAGTTCCACATTTAGATAGGAATAATCAACCCTAGAAATGCAAAAATAGGAATGAACTGACTGAGCAGCAGTACTGGAGGAAACCACCTGTCAGACACAGGGAACCAAAACCTAAATGGAAGTAAAGAATACAGTGCTGAAGGATAAAACATACCTCTCAGGCTGGACATGTTAGTAGTGGCTAGAGAACTGTTGGTTCTGGTAGGCACAGGAAGAAAAATGCAGAGGCTCTTTTGTGTGAATAAGATATGCCAGTGTGACTTAGATTGTGATTTAAAACCAACTTTATAAAATGACACAAAAAATAAAGTGATGTTGTTGTAAAACAGCCGATGTTTAATTAATTTAGCATAGCTTGATAAGGAAATCTTAGACTACTTCTCAGAGTTACTCATGTTCCTCCAGATCTCTTCACCTCAAAAATGAGACTAAGTAAAGTATGAACACTGATAATGTATATTTTTCACTTTATTCACTTCGAATGGGACCACTAGACCATATTAAATAACAGTAAAACTCACCAGTGAGTTTTCTGAGAGGAGCAACTTCTACATCATCCCACTTTTGCTAATCAAATTGCTTTAAAAATGTGCATGAAAAGCTGAGCATTCGCAGCTCTTTATTGGAAACTGAGTGAAATGAAGCAGTTCCAGTGCTGAACCTCTCCAGTGTTAACTCCAAACCAGCACAGGTCTTGCCACTTTCTACAGAGCTGAACAGCTTCTTCATTTCACAAATAAATTTTAACCACCTTTATGTGGGAGAACTGATGTTAGTGTGCCTTTTATTTCACGATTAGAAGCATTCAGCATACAGGATCACTGTATTTATCACTACTAAAATCTTAAAACAGGAAAACCTCCTTTAGCAAGCTGTCAGTTGCCATCCTTCTTACAGTGGAATAAGGTGCTCTCGCACTTTGACTATTAAAGCAAAATGTGCATTTCCTATTTAACATAATCCCCTACTGACTACACCACATTACTTGTACAGTACAGTCAGAGACACCAGGGGATTTTCAACAAACTGTCAAAAAGACCTTCTCTACTTTAGGAAACATTCAATCTCTAATTTTAATGGTCTGCAATTATATAAATCAGAAGTAATCCTGAAGACCCTATTCTCCACAGATAACAGCAGTTACACGTTCTGCAGTCTTTCTTAATAAGCAGTATATTCATATCCCACCATATTATTATTGAGCATATTTATGATACCAGAAGAAGCAGTATCCTGCCTGTGTTATGACCATGATGGAAAGCATCACAGAGAGCCAGGCGAACGTGTACACCAAAGCAGTTCCAGAGTGGCCACGCCTGACGCAACCCAGACCATTTGAGAAGACTGAAACTAGGAGAGCAACGAGATGAGAAAGATGAAAAGGTCAGACAGACAAATAAAGCAGCAGTAGGACACAGAGGTAGCTGGGTCCAATGATGTGACCAGAATACCCATCTATATTCCAGTCCCAGGTCTGACAGGCTTTCTCTGTGCTGTTGAGAGATTAATTTAATTTTCCTGTACTCGTGGTTTACAAGCTACAGAGACACTGATTCCAGATTTACTGTGACATACGGTGATACTGCAAGAAGTAATGCACTACCATTTACACCCAGCTAGGTTTCTTAGAAGGAACATAAAAGGTGACTGTAGAGAGTAGGAGAAAATTATGTAAGGGAAGATAAGGAAAAAACAAAGAGGAATGCAAAAACCAAACCAAATAAACAAAAAAACCCTGAAACAAGGAGTTTACAATAGAAGTTTGAAACTGACTCTTTACCTCAAGATTAAAAGTTTGAAGAATCACTACTATTTCTGAAATACAAGTTTCCATTAAGCCATGTTATGGCAAAAACTCCACAACCCAGCACAAAGCAAGCCAGCCTCTTTGTACAGTCTACACAAATAAATATGTACAAATAAGGGGTGAGTTTATTTCCGGAATATTCTCCAGGATCTTTATACTGACTGATCACAATGAATCAGGGCGGATGTTCTAGGAAAACAGCATATTAAAAAAAAAATCAAAAAATTTAGGGATTCACTGTCTGAAGACTTATTTAGGGTACATCATAAAATTATCCATGTGGCAAAAATTTCTGCTGGCCAAAAGGTATCTCTGATTTCCCCAATACTTGCCACTTATTTTCAGGAAGAAAGGAACACTGTGTGAGTGTCCTGAAAATTGGCTTCGTTGGCTCATTCTCCTACTTTGAACGGAGCAGAGGTTCATAGGCAATGTAATTTCAGAAATTACTAATGCTACCGAAACAACCATATGCCTCTATTTTTACACTGCCCTCCATTCTTCTGCCAGATGCTTCTCTTCTTTCATTTCATCTGCTTAATGAAGCTAGGCTATTTAGGCCCCAGTGCTTTGATTTTGGAAAATTATGTAAGATACTTTATAAAAATGCATTATCATTAAGAAGATGACTGACTGCCTCAATTTTTTTTCAAAAAAGGTAACATTTAGTTTAGCTGTTCAAAGAGGTACTTGGTGGTGCCAATATCCCAGCTTCCAGAGAGTGAAACCAGAGACAAATCTCCAGCCAGAATTAAAACAAGCACAAGATACTTACCACAGGTATGGTCATACACATAGAAGTGTACATGACATTTTGTCCCCATTTGGGTAGTGGGTTTTTTTTTGCACTGACAAAGAAATGACAATGTAATATGGATGATCTAACAGTCTACAGGTCTGGATATTTATCTAGGATCTCAGTGCACAGGATTCCAGACCTGTGGATGGTTTGATTATCCCAGGATCCCTCTGAGTCTAGCAAATCTCAGTCTGTTATTTTGCTCACCCCTAATGAATTAGTATTGTAAGACCCCCTGAAACCTCTCATTTTATCTTTATGACCCCACCATACATAATGAATTTAAATTGCTAACTTGCGTGACCTTAGAATACAGGCTGCTATGTGATTAATTTTTTATTTGCCTTAATCAAAACACTAAGGAAGGAATATAAAAGTTAAAAAGCAATATTCAGACTCACATTTATTACTGCTCTCAAGGGTGCAATTCATCTACCCTGAGGAAGCCAAAGAAGGGTGGAAGGTCTCATTTGGATGCTTTCTGGCACAGCAGGGACCAGTGTGACAAAAGCAGAGCATAGCAGTCACAAGAAGTTGTGCTGCTCTGGGTAGAGGAGTTACAGAGCAGATGCAACCTCCATAAGGAATCCTCACAACCCATCATCTGAGTTACAGAGTGGTACCACCACTTCTGAATAGAAGTGAAGAGGCAAGGCTGGAAGTAACTCACAGCTGTAGGTGCTCAGGATCAGCACCAAAAGCTGCTGTTACCCCTGCAGGGTAAAAGGAGTTCTAAAACTGGAGTACAGCTCTCACTGCATCCACAAAAGCAGCTGCACTGCCTGGGAACACAAAGCATCTCAGGTGTCCTTTAATGCACTGGGCAGTTTCCAAACTGCCTAGGTGACATGCTCAGGAGGTGAGAAAGGCACAAGGGTCAGTAAATGACATCAGTTAGAGTCTGAGAGTTGACTTACTCATTTCTGTCAGGCAGAGGGATTGCACTTCCACACTGACATGTTATGTACTGTGTAATAGGGCAAAAGAGTATTTTTCTTTACCAGGTGAGATGAGCTTTCGTATTTCATAACACAGCTGTTTTTACTGACAAGTGAGATTTTAAAGACAAGTCAAGCTTCTTGCATACAAAACCACCGATAAGAGGAAAGAGATCAGGTCCCTACCTGTGTCAGGAAGGAAAACATTAACACAGCTTTAGAGCAGTCAGTTCAGTGTTTGCTTGTCTGCTTTATTTTTAATGAACCGGGAACAAGCCAGCAGCTTTGACTAACAGTTAATACCTTGACCCAGCACATACATAAAACCAGACACAGCCCCAGGGAACAGGTTTACTCCCAAGGTCAATCCAACTAGGAGAAAAAAGTGTTATATATGTGCTTGGGTTGATCTAATTCAGCCACAGCACAAACTAGGGCCAAATACGCTGCAGGAACGGCCCTTGTGCAAACATGCCACGAGGGGCAGCTAACAGGTATTACACAGGCCAGGAAAAATGAGGTTATTAATGCAAGCTGCAGGAGAGGTTTCATAGCATGCAGTGACCCTCCTTCCTTCTGTGACTTCCGCTGCTCAGCAAAATGACTATGTAGGATACTGGAGCGAAAGCTGTACAAGACAGTAATGGCTTTCTGATCCACCAACTAAAAAGGGAAATTCGGCAATTTGCTTTCAAGAGGTATCTTTTTTAAATAGCCTGTGATAGCTATGCTGCAGACAATGGGTGTTGCAAGAAATTCCCTTAGCACAAGGAAATTTACCCGGGCTCTTTTTTCTCCTCTTACACTAGGGTAATGCAACGGTTCCCAAATCCTAATGCACATATTGCTTCTGATTTGTATCTTACAGCAAATAATCACAAACACTTGCCTTGAGGGGCTGTAAAAGAAACCAGAGTATTACAATTATTATTTCAGTTCTCACATGCCCACAGCAAAGATTACCACGGGATGGAACAGCTCTCCTAACTTGGCAGTTAGCCCATCCTAACAGAAGGATTCAAAGTACTCCTCTCTTTCTTCTCTGCTTACAGTAGCTCTTTAGGCAGGTGAACACAGATGGCAAAGTGGCCTTCTTTTTCAGCAACAGCTGGATCCAAATGATGTCAGCATACAGTAGGTAAAGAAATACACAGGACAAGCTGTGAAATTAGTAATGAAGTACCTCATGAGTACCTCATGAGTAAGTACTCCCTTCTCCTTGTCCATTTTGGAAAGCCACAAATGTACCAAACATTTCCTGTAAGGGTCAAGTGAGGAGAAGCGGAATCCTAAATTTGATCCCCTTCTAGTTTAAGGAAGTTGTAACAAGTTTTATATTTATGCCCTAACCTTTAAAATACTAACATTAAAAACTCATAAAATAAAACGTATGAGCACAGTCAAAAGCACTTCTGAGAAAAAACTGGGTGTCTAGAGGAGGCTGGCACCCTGTGGCCACCCTACTCCTGTCCCAAACTTCCATTACTGACTAAATGACCCATTTCGTTATCTCACTTATTTTTTCCTTAAAAATACTAGGAAATGAAAGCTTGTCTCCTTGAATGGAAAGTGAGAAAACTGAGTACACTCACATACAATAAATCTCTATGAACGTTGAAGGAGAAGATGAAGATCATCCATTATAACTACAAACTGCCATGGGAGCAGAGCTAAGCTCGGACATCAGGGGAACATCTGCCTCCAACATCACCACCAATTCCTTCCGAAAACAGAATAATTAGTTCCCAGCTGATGCTGACAGACGTGTAGGCATGGGACTAATACTGCCTTATGCAGTATTTCCCTACCTGAGCACACCAAGGACAGAACTGGCAAAAAGGGGAGTGGAGGTGGGACATGGTCACTGATTAACAGGTCCAGGCATTGCTTCTGCACAGCTCAGCAGACAAAAAAAATCATCTGATTGGAGAACTTGGCATTTCTTGAGCCCCCTGGCTGGTCCAGGTTGTTCCTTGTGGTGGTTTAATCTTAGCTGGATGCCAGGTGCCCACCAAAGCTGCTCTATCATTCTCCTCCTCAACTGGACAGAGGAGAGAAAATATAATGAAAGGCTCATGGGTCAAGCTAAGGGCAGGGAGAGATCACTCACCAATTACCATCACAGGCAAAACAGACTTGACTTGAACTCATTACCAATCAAATCAGAGTAAGATAATGAGAAGTAAAACCAAATCTTAAAAGCACCTTCCCCTCACCTCTCCCTCCTTCCTGGGCTTAACTTCTCTGCCTTCCTCCTCTGGGGAACCAGGATCAGGGGAAGGACTCCTCACACTCTTCCCCTGCTCCAGCCTGGGCTCTCTTCCACAGGAGACAGTCCTCCACAAACTTCTCAATGTGAGTCTGTCCCACGGGCTGCAGATCTTCACAAACTGCTCCTGTGTGAGTCCCTCCCATGGGGTGCAGTCCTTCAGGAACAGGCTGCTGTGGGTCCCCTATGGGGTCTAAGTCCTGCCAGCAAACCTGCTCCAGTGTGGGCTCCTCTCTCCACGGGATCTCATGGGGCTCCTCTCTCCATGGGATCTCATGGGGCTCCAGGAGGCTTTTCTAGCTCAGTCCTTCCACAAGATCACAGCCTTCTTTGGGCATCCACCAGCTACAGCATAGGGCCTACCATGGGCTGCAGGTGGATCTTTGCTCCCCCATGGACCTTATGGGCTGCAGGGGCACAGCTGCTTCATCACAGGCTGCAAGGGAATCTCAGCTTCAGCTCCTGGAACACCTCCTTCCCCCTCTTTCCTCGCTGATCCTGGTGTCCACAGAACTGTCTCTCTCACATATTCTCACTCCTCTCTTCTCTGGCAGCAATTTGCCTCTGTGCAGTAACTTTTTCCCCTTCCTAACTCTGATATCCCAGAGGCACTACCACCATCAGTGATGGGCCCAGCTGGGGCCCCTCTTGGAGCCAGCTGGCATTGTATGTATCGAACGTAGAGAAAGCTTCTGGCAGCTTCTCAGAGAAGCAACCCCTGTAGCCCACCTGTTACCAAAACCTGGCCATGCAAACCTAATGCACTCCTCACCTGGAAAAGGGCCATTCCCAGCTTCCTGCTGGCCTGCCTGGTCACTATGGCCATGTAAGTCTTTGTGCACCTGGACATTAAGCTTAGCCCAGTATTGGTGAGTTATAGGATCTGCTGTCATTTGAACCTGAGTAACTGTACCACCAATCTGTATTTGTTACTGTGCTGTTACTCAGAAATGAGCTATTGGTCTGGTGTCTGATACTGTACCCTGCACCAGACGTCAAAAGGGTTGTCTTTAAAATCCATCAAGAACTCATTCACTCATTCTTTTAACATCTGACCACTAGTGATTTGACAGACAGCAAAGAAACTAAGGCAACAGAGGAAGCAATGCCTGCAGAGACCAAACACTTAACAAATTTTCAAATATACACAGACGGTAAGTTTGCCATGAAGAAAAGAGAGACAAGTGCAGCATCATCAGGATAGTCAAACACCAACACAAACCTAGGAATGAGAGAAAAGGTGGAGGAGAGGTTCTCTTTTTGGAGACTAGTTTTGTGGCAGCAAGTGATGCTGATCTCTTTTTAAAACAAAAATCAAGAGATGACTTTTTACTAGCTTGAAATTTTGACCAGAATGACCACTCTTCATAACAGGACATGAAAACTTACAATGCCCTGTCCAATCACTCTCAGAATAAATGACCTCCTGACAAGATTTCACTGCTTCACTTATGAAGCTGAATACCCAACATAAACTTCTTGCTGCAAACGTCCTTGGCTGCTTTTTTTTCTGAATGGTTACATTTTCATCATTGTCATTACCTTCACCAGATGCTCACTGTTCAAAAGCTCAGTCAAGGGTGAAGGACAAAAACATGGCAATGATGTAAAGGCAGCTGTGAAACGATTACTCGAGATGAAATCGATAGCAGTGTGCTACTGTTGGGAGATCAGCAGCACAATTGAAAGCTACTGAGCCAAAAGTGATTTCATCTTCAATCAGGAAAGCATGGTGTATGAGGACCTTGATTTAGTTTCCTTTGGGTTTTTAAAGCACTGTTCCAGCATATGAAGTGTGCATATTCCACAGATCTCCAGGCATGCCTTCCAAACCCAACTATTATGTGGTATGAATGAAATTAGAAAATATTAATCAGTGTATATACTGGGAGAATATGAAAAGACTTTGCCACTTCTGAAATAAATTGATTTGTACCATGACTGTAGTAAGAACTCAGTTTCAGGGCTTATGTTACACATATTCTACTTGCCAGAAGAAATACAAGGTACTAGCAGGTCAAAGGATGGTTTCATATGGGAATATAATTGCATCCAGTGGTGGGTTGAACACTCCTTCAACAAGGGAACATTTACGATAAGCCTTTTTTAAATTCCTATATACAATTTAGCTAGAAGAAAAGGTCACACATCCTTTTCTGAGAGAACAGGAGGCTGCTACTGCTATTAACTCATTTTGAGACTGCCTTAATGGCTTAACTGTCCAAGACAACTACTGTCAGTGTCTTATTTTAAACCTGTTGTTGGGAGAGAAGCTCCAAAATGAAACTAATCTTTAAAGACAGGAGAATTAAGCTACTTTTCCAGATATGCTATGCAAGTTCTCTTTGTCAGGGACTTTCACTGTGCATTAATAAGCACAGTTAATATTACTTCCAAAGAACAATGTGTTCGTGGGATAACATGTAGGATAACATCTTTCATGAGACACATGTGCAAAAATGAAGAAAGCATGTTCTGGTTATTGAATTTGTCCACAAAATGATGGATGTGTCTTTCAAGAAGCAGTTCTGAAACAACAATTTATCAGTGCTGCTTTACTCGTTTGCCCATCAGGAAGGACAATTCTGTAATATGTGCTGGCTCACTTGGAGTACAACAGAAGGTGAAACAGAAACACAAGGAACATCTGCAAGAGATGATCTGACCAGCGAACTAAAAGCACATTCTACAGGGAAACCTTAGCTGCTTCTTCCTTGAGAGGCCAGGGACAAAACAATCCTGATGCCTTTATACGACAACAGATCTACCCAAACTTCCCTCATGAAAAAATGTGATCTAAAATTGAATCTTTTGGAGATTCTGTATGGGTTTTTACATCTATTTGGTTTGCCAACCCAGAGGTTTTCACATGTGGTGAGATCCAGCTCCACATTTACCCCTGTGTGAGCAGCTGGCATCGTTCTTCCTTGGGAGGTTAAGAGAGACCTAACTCACAACACCATCCACATCGACTTGCAGCCCCTGGAAAGGCTCGTGGCTGCACAGATGGTGCCACACCACAAAGTATTCCCAACCTGCCTTCCCTTCCTGCTTAGGGACTGAGTAAGACAGAAGCCATTCTTACAGCTACAGATCTCCCTGAAACAGAAAACACCAAACACCTGGTACCATTGCACCAGCTCTCCTGCAACACTATCATATTACATTTTGACTATCATACAATAAAGAACCCTCTGTCTTCATTAAATGAATGAGGAAGTGGCAAGCTGGGGTTAGAGAGAGAAGGGCAGCGACAAGAGAGCAAACATCCTGCAAAACATGTTCAGTCCTGGACGCTACGTCTTGGAGATCTGTAGCAACAACATTAGTCAACAACCTAGTTTTTTGGTTTAAAAAACAAAACAAAACAAAACAAAACAAAAAACAAAACAAAACACCCAACCTTCAGAACAGGCAGAAAATTCCTCCTCTCCACACCACTCAGCAGAAAGTGTAATATACAGCCACAAATTCTCTTGGGCAAGTGCACATTGCAATTTTCACAGTACTCAGTATTTTCTGACTTGAATCAGTAGTTTCTATGAGCCCATAAAAAAACCTAGGAAATGTCTGAAGGAAACAGACAATACCAGCTCCTCTATCCTGCCTTAAGAAGAGAGCCTCACTTTTACAATAATGTTAAAAGAGTAAAGACTGAGGAAGGCCCTTTGCTGGGAGGGGAGACTGTCACCTGTGGGCACAAGAGAAAAGGGTATCTCAACACACTTGCAGGGAACCATGTGTCTACAGTTCTATTTTCTGCAGGGATCTATCTATCTGCTTCCCAAGAGGCCAGTGCTGTGCTCCCCAGCTAGAAGAACAGACTCCACACTGGATTTTCTCATGTGAGCAAAAGTAGCAATGTTGGTTTATGACAGGACTCGTTCCCTTAAAAATGCTTAACAGTATCAGCTTTTGCAGGGTGGAGGACAAAACTGGTCATAGATAGCATTTTTAAAATAGGATTGTGCTTGTCTTCTCTCCCTACATCAGTGAGCAAGGTTTCATATTAGAAACCAGGAGCAAGTTCACCATATACTACTCCCTCATATGTGGTGCATGCATCTGGCAGGCCTGCGCTATGCCTGTAAATGTGGGAAGCTTTTCAGAAGGACTGTGTTCTTGGGGTGCCCTGCCACAGCTAAACCATCAGGGAGAGCAGGGAGCCCATCTGACATCTTTGGATGGCAGGGAGAAGGGAAGAGGCATCAGTGCAGCTCTGCATCAGGTGCAGCTGGTGGCATGGGCTATCGGGGTGCTTCCCTCACAGGTACAGGGAGAAGAGGCTGCCTTACTCTTGAAACTTGTACCCACTTCTGGTTTCTCTCCTTTCTTGCTTGGTGATGGAGGGAAGTAGCCCTATCTAGCCAGATATCTTGCAGTGCTCCTCAACAAGCACCCTGCCAGGGCATTCCCCCAGCACTGAAAAGATTTGGATGTTTGCCACTGCATTCCGAGGTCTCCCCCTGAGATCTGAAGGGATGTTGGCTGCTGCAACTGTTCAGAAGAACAAGCAGCACAGAGAGGGAGCACAGTCCTCCCAGCCAAACACCTTGTACATAATAAAGAAGTGAAACACAGAACTTGGTGCAGTGTGGAAAGCAGCTGCCTACCTCCTAAGTTAGACATTTTGTCCAGAAGATTTCCATACAAAATAAGCACTGGAGTCTCTAAAAAGCTCTCCCAGACAAGAGTGGCTGCCAAGCCAATGCACCAACCAGCAGCCAACACAAAAAGCTGGAATAATCTGTGGAGACAGGGCAGCTGCCTTGAAACTGGAAACTGATGGCTCTGGCAGTAATGCTGCAAGGATGCTACAGTGTTTGCTGCAGCAGAGCTGCCCACTTCAACTTGGGAGAGAAGGAAACACTGCAAACAGAGACAATAGGAGCTCCTATAAAAATTGAAGGGGAAAATACTGAACTATTTAAAGACACTTCTCCCTCTGTCTCAAGATGTTTAAGTTAAAAAGCACCACAGGAATTTCAAATAATGGATTAATTTCAAAGACATTTGTGTGATAGCCTGTCAGACCTAATGAAGAGCTAAGGGCTTGGAGACAAGTCTATGAGACTCAATTCTGCTAACTGCAAGCTTTCACAAGCGAGGAGTCCTGTCAAACTAGAATGCAGTTCCTCCATTGCACCAAGTTCCCCTTCTTGAAGTGACAGCTCACACATCTATGTTTACATATTACTATTGCCTATTAGTAATCAGATACCATTTGAGGCATGATGGCTAACTTCACCAAGGTGCACCCCTGGGACACAGCTGCTGCAGGCCTGACCACACACTGTACACCACCCTGTTAAGATAAAAACTGCCATAGTTCTCCAGCTGTTACTGCAGGAACTCTGTGCAGGAAAAAAATGTATGTTTGGGATTCTGACATAGCCTGGATAAAATATACATGCAATGAAAATTCTCCTTGTAGGAAGCTCCAAGCTGAAGTATCAACAAATAAACCAAATCTTAGAATAATAATATTGTAGCAAAATAGTTTAGAATAGAAAAAAAACCAATTCAAATTACAGATTTATTCCAAGGAACTGGGAGTCAGTAAGACCTGAATATCTGTTTTAAAAGTGGTGATTTTAAAGTTGAAAGTTTTCATTATCATCTCTCAGCTTGGATCAACAAGTTCAAAATCAAACTTCCAATGTAAATTTAAATATCTCAAAACTGTAGTTTCAGAAGTGAAGTAATACCATTGCTGCATCTTCAGATTCAACACACTGACTCAACTTCCTCTGCATTTTCCCCACCCCCCCCCCCTCCCTGTCAAAGCAATTCACTCGTCTGGTAATTCAGGTATGCTAGAGGGAAGTGTTGCAGGACAACACTTAACATCTCCTCCTCTCCCCGGCAACTCAAAAGAAGGCAACAAAAGACTCAGTAATGGAGAACCATTCTCTGAATGAAAAGGTCCAATTTTACAAGCTTCATCACAAAGTCTCTTATTCATCAGCAGCCTTGGCACTCTTATTCTCCTACCTCACACAGACATTTCTGGAATGTGTTTCAGGCTACTGGGGGGGAAAAAAAAGGTAGTTCAGCAGGAAGCAGCAGAGGGTAAAGAAATGAAGAATCTGAAATCGATCCTGTTCCTGTCCTACACAGCACAACTGCTGTCAGAAGCATCAAGCAGAGCAGGACTGTCCCCTTGATAAGCACACTTTTCTTTTTACTTTTTCTGTTTTGGTACCTGAAGTAATATTGACAAACTATTTACACACAAGAACAATACTTGCAATTTGCATCAACATACTTGCAGCTGTTCTCTTACAAGGCATCTGAGATTTTATATAAACTAGATTTGGTGTTTGAGAACAACAGATTTGTATTTTCATCTGGTTAGGAGAAGTTCTACTTGAAAAGCTTCCTCCTTGCTAGACTCCATGTCAGTTTACTGACAGACCTGCTAGGATAAGGATACACACTTCAGAAGCTACAGGAGGTTTTAGTACCATTTTTATGAGAAGAATATTGCTCGTGCTTCTCTGATTCAAGCTTATAAAACCAATTAAGAGATTGAAACAAAGTCAGCAGAACCAACACGGGAAAAAATTTCTTATTCAAGTAGTGGACCTGGCATGCGGGCAACCTTTGCAACAGAGTGCCAGTCTCCTCTCAAAGAATACTTTCTGTACATTTTCAGAGGCAGTTCTGTTCTGGACCAGACAAGGGAGAAAATATTATTATTGTTGTTGTTGTTGTTTCATTCCTTGGATTTAAACTCATGTGAATTGATCATCAGTAGAGCAGTGCAAACAAACTTCCCTGGAGATCTAAGCACTCAGTACAGTACTTACAGCGATAAGTACTAAAATAAGGAAACAAAAATCCTGAAATACATTTTTTTCAGACTTATATGCAGTATAAATTCATGCAAAAGAATACAGTAAAAGCGAGGTATGTACAGAAAGTTATCCTAGTTTTGATGAACGTGTCTGTTTGGGAGTGCAACAAGAAACCTAAGGATTCGTTCGCCCAGGATTAATGTCACACTAAGGAGGAGTTAATGTAACACTAGAGCTGCAAAGCAAATCACAGAGAGAGAAGCAACTGCCAGAATTAGTCAAGCATTGCTCCCGATGGTGCGAGCCTGCTCTTGGGTTCCAGGTCACGGCTTCCACACAAAAGTGCACTCTTACCTCTCCAGAGCCTTGCCCAGTCACTGCTTCTCCTATGCACCACACAGGGCATGTATCCCACAGAGCAGCAAATACACGATGACGTCTTTAAGGTTTACCCCACAGCATTCTCTTCTTACAGTTTTTCATGTTTAATTTCCTTTTTAAATAAAAGCCATGGAAAACCAGACATCCATCAGTGCCCCATGCCTCTGCATTCTCTCATACCACTTGCCTATGCTAATGATCCACAGGACTTGCACTCAAGGGTGTTTAAAACCACGGTACACGTCTCCTCCAGCACCTGAACTACAGGAATTAAGTGCTGGAAGACACAGGCATAAAAGGCAGCAGAAGAGGACTGCCTAGTGGTGAGGAACAGAGTCAGCTTCTTGCCACAGACTTTCACACATATTTGTAAGACATGAGAGGAATGTTGGGAGTCAAGCTTTTCTTTTCTTTTTTTTTTTTGGAGGGGGGGAAGCAGAGGGAGGTATTACTGAGTAGTGAGAAATTATGTCTAGTGGCTGAGTGCAGCATAAATGAGAACAGGTTTGACACTTTCTGAAAGGCAGTGAAGATGCCGATAAGACTTAGGGCACCTGTTGCAACTGGTGACCTCAGCATGGGCTGGAGTAGATTTCTGAACATGCTTATGAATGATGATTACGAATGCATGAATATAAATAATGCAGAATGATTATACTTGCTTTATTTCTGTGGCTGTAACATGGTTTTGTTCAAAAGAAAGAAAGAAACTCATAAATTAACACAGGTGAGCTGATGAAAGGAAACCAAAAGCGAAGACCTGTTGCCATGTTTGTCTCACTTTGTACAAGTTACAAAAACCTCCTTAGAACAGTACAGCAAACTGCTAAAAAACTTTTCAGCTTTATTTCTCAAAGCCAAGTTACGGGAAAAGTTTTCAGGAAACATCCAATGCTGAGGCCATGAATGCTTATTAATTCCACAATTTAGAACAAAGACCTCTAGTCCGCAAAAAGTTAAGCTGTTATCACCATCAAGTTGAAGGCAAAAATTTTAACAGAAAAGAGGATAATGTTTCTGTGATTATTTTTTTCTTTTCCTCATAAATCAAGCCAGGAATTCTAAAGCAATTCTCATTAAAAATGCCCCTTGGGTTCTTTGAAGACATGTGCTGGCAGGCCAGTAAGACCTACAGTTGTAGATTTTGGGGGAAGAAGGAGAGTTACACTCGAGAAAAGGCACATGCTGGGACAGACTGCACAATAATGACAGCAGCAGAGTTTTGGTAGAAGACCTTTGTTTCATCAAAACATCCTGGGCTGAATATATTAGTAGGACACATTTGCTGACTGAAGACACTACAACATGAGAATCCAGGAATACGTTTAGTTTATGTAAACACAGTCTGAAGACAGTCCCAGCATTGGGTGAATAACGTTGCTGACAGAGGTATTCTGGAGTTTCATGTCATTCTTTCTTACTAGTAGTATTTGTATTGCTATCATTAATATATTAGTAGTAGTATTGTTATCATTGGTATAAAATTATTGTTATCATTAGGATTATATTAGCATTATATACTACTGTGTTTCAAACTCTTCTTACGTCAACCCATGAGGGTGGTTTGGGTTTTTTCACTTTTTTAGGGTTTTTTTCTGATTCTCCTTCCCATCTCACCAGTAGAGAAGGGAAGAATGAGCAAGCAGCTGTGTCATACTTAGTTGCCAGCTGGGGTTAAACCATGACACTCCTCCATCCATATCCGAGAATATCCAAACTAACCCAAAGCAAGGCAGTTTCTCTGCAACAAGCACAACGAAGTCAATAAGTCCTAGTCAATAATCCTAGTAGGCACATCAAAGTTCATTTTCCTTATCAGCAGTTAACAACCAAGGATGCAAAGCTGTGATACTCAGATCGCCCTTCCACTTGTTCTTGTTGGTACAAGATGCAAAATAAACACAGGTAGTTAAGAACAGCGGCAACAGTCTAAAACTCCATGATTCTGCTCCTCTTAGACATTCAGTTTGTCAGTGAGGTTTTTAATGCATCACCCTAACAAACCTAACAGTGAGTGCCATAACCATGATAAGTGTAACAGAGTTACATTTGGATTCATAATTCCTAAAGTTTTTGTTACTGAAACAAAAGATAATACAGTTAATGTGAAGAATCAGATGAATTAAAACTGAAATAGGGTTTATTGCAAAGACAGAACATGACCATGGGAATTGTCCTATACAGAGAGAGAAGCTTGGCAATTACTATTTGAAAAGTCAGTTCAATCTTTTTTTTTAAAGTCAGCAAATAACCTGCTTTGGCATAGAAAATCACTCATCAGGGTGGTTGTCATGAACCAGGAGAAACATATCCTTTCAAAAAGTCTGAGAAAGCACATGGATGAGACTTACAAAGTACAGAGAGGGAACATAAGCATGCTTTATATCCTATGTCAGTCTGAAGGTTTTCTGAAGCCATTCCCACTGGATGCTCTGAACAACAGAAAGGTAGAACTTAACTTTGCCCCTAGGTAATTAGAGAGTATAAGTGGAAAGCACATGTCTGAAGTAATTACAAAATAGGAAGGATAAACAAGGATGACAAGTTCTGATCTTTGGGGACCAGACTAGGGACTTGATTCCTCATAGAAATAAGACTTTGATGTTTAATGCACTCACCATTATCAATAAATAGTCGGGGACAGAGTTTGATGCCACATAGATACAGACATTCTCTCAGTTCTTCTGGAAGGAAGGCTATCATAAGAAACAGTATCTGCAAAAAGTCATCTAAATTCCCCTATAAAGTTGTAATACAGCAAGGTCAAGCTGCCTTGCACAGCTGTATCTGTATAGGTGATATTTGTGAGTAATCTCACAAACAATACTTTGGAAATTCTGATCCTCTTGCCTGGACCATCGGCGGACATGGAGTTGAAGGATCTCTCAGTGGGTTGTGGGCACCTTCTGTGCTATCTTTAATACTTGCTAAATTCTTTGGAAGTTCTGCAGAAGACCCTTCCCCACTCCATGCAGAAGTTCACTGGTGGGAATCTCAGTTAGATAACGAAAGTGATTCCCTACCTTGGGGCTCTTTTGTTCCAACCCAATTGAACAGCCCAGTTCCCGAAACGTCCTTCTTCACTTGTTCTGTGCGAGCCATGCAGAGCAATAGTCTCAACTCAGCATTTGATTCACGAGGAATGCCTGCCCACCAAGCCCAAAATAAACAAAAGCATGTTTCTGTCCTATCCTACTTATATTGCAAACTAGGATCTCAATTTTAGAAAGCTCTGCATCGACACAAAATACTTCCAGGACAAGTAACTGAAGTTAATCTCTCTCAGCGCAGGCTACGGCTCAATTAACACATCTCACCTTGAATATCACATTGCTCTTCCCTATATCTTGAGAATCTTGCCACCTGTACTAACATAGGAACAACACAAGAAAGTAGTTATCACAAAACCTTGGCTCTTGCATCAGGTGACTGTAATGAGCATTGCACAAGGGTGCTTTGATATTACAAAAGGCCTAAGAAAATGCCGGGGGGGTGGGGTGTACTTCTTGCTGTGCCTACTCTCTTACCAAAGGGCACTTGTCATACACATGCCATCTGCTGCATCGAAACGCGATACTCAACCAGGTAAAATAAAAATCTCCCAAACCAGCAGGCTCTTTGTACAGATTAAAAGGATCACCACTAACATAATTTTAGGTGATTCAAGAATCTATGCTACACAGACTGCATTTCTTGAAAGTTTCTCCTTTTGCAGGACAGAACCTCAGCTCTCAGTGAAGACTCTGCCCTCATGGCTGCGCAGAAGACGTCATAGGTTCGTCATCCAGAAATCTTTGCACTCGTGTCAAGCACAGAGAGCTGAGAATGCGGAGGGAACACAAATGACCCCACTCTCCCTCACTGCTACCTCATCTCCCTCCTTTCCCCTGTACGCTCACTGGCACTGCAGGAACCCAAAGGAGCAATCCTGTAGTGGAAGCCATTTCCCTGGGAACTGAAACTGGATTTAAAGACACTCAGCCTCTTAATGCTTGTGGAGGTTTCCCACAGCCTGAACGAAAAGAAAATCTGGAAATGCATTACTACATGGGCTCACCTACAGCACTTCGGTAAAGTCAGGATCCCCTAGCACAAGCACTTCCTTGGTCAGCCACTGATGGGAACCATGGAAGATGATGCTATTTGTTGCATCCATTTCAGTCTCCTTAGGTTTCTAATTTGTCTACAGTCAAAACACATGCTTTGGTCTTATTTTGAGTACTGAAAAGGATCATGCAATTCAATGTATCTGCTTTATAGTTAATGAATATTCTGAAATTTCAGCATATCTGAGTCTCCTTCATACTTTACAAGAGGCCAGCTCATACAAGATTATGTTAAAACATGGAGAACATTTTACAGTATCTGCCCATAAAGGCTGCCCAGGTCCTAAAGAGAAATAAGAAGGAAAAAAAACCCCAAACCTGATGATGGAAAAACAGAGAAGGTCAGGATCATGCTAGAGTGACATTATATTCCTGGACCATGTTCCCAGAAACAGGCAGGATTTTCCTCATGGCCACCTCCTTCCCTACCCTCATGAAGCTCAGCATTCCTGTGCCTTGTATATTTGAGGACACCCTTTTGAAAGAGACTCCATTTTCACTTTCACAACATACAAGAAAAACACAGTAAAAATCTCAAGGAGGTGGCAGTTCCTGTCCAATAAGATAGAAACAGATATTCTGTAACTATCACTCCTATTAAGGAACACGGTGGACTACTGTTAACACAAAACCAGCACACTGATAAGGACGGGAAGCCTAGCAAAGCTGGAAGCATAACCAGAAAAGCCCACAAGCTACTGATGTTGGAAAAGAGAGAGCTGAAAGCAGTCAGAGATGGAAAAACATGCCCCAAGACCCCAACAATACTAGAGCTGAACTGAAAGCAGAAAAAATAAGATTGCAAATTGAGACAGGTAAAGGCTAGAGGACAGGATGAGGAAGAAAGTACTGAACATAAAGCTTTTAAAAAGCCTCGGAAGATGTGTCACGACAACCAATCTGATCTGTAAAGATCACCTGAAAAGGTATGGAAGAGTGACACGTATCCTTTTTCACTCTCTCACGAATTCTTTCTTAAAAGATTGTCAAACAACCTTTTGCTCTATTCATAGCTCTTCTGGGTTCTAAGTGGTGACTCAGCACTTATTAAACACTGTCAGGAGCACAGCTAGCAAAACAACAGGAGATTTGTAGGGGATGAGGAACAGATCAAAGAAAATCAGATTATTCTCAGATCAATCATGGGAAAGTACTAGGACAAAAGAGAGAAGAAGACGAAATTGCACAACAACACAGAGCTTTTAGAAGTGGCACAAAATGAAGAGAAAATAGGAAAATTAAATGGAAAAAAGGTCGAGGACATCTTCATTACCTTAAAATCACAGGAGTGGCCTAATATGGTAGAATCACACATTGGTGTTTCAGTGCAGACAAGATCAAACTTCACTCCTGAACTATGCTGCTCCATCTCTGGACTCACAGGTACTGCAGTGTGAGCAAGGAGGAGTTAACAGCAGAGTTCTGCTCTGTCGGCACTACAGGACTGAATCACACCTTATCAGGGGAGCTGCGTTACCACACAACCACCAGCTCCCAGTGGTGTATAAAACAGAGAGAGAAAACTAAGGAAGAGGAAGACTGACTCCAGTGCTGTTTTCTTACAGTTAGTCTTCCCATTTATTTTTGGATCAATACAGGGAGGCAGAAAGGAGGGGTAGAAAGAGAAGGCAAGCAGATTATATATTTGTATTCTTGTTTTCCAGTCCTTCCAGAAAGGCCAGTTTTGTAAACAGACAGAAAGCTGAGATTTTCTTTATCTTGTTAACTACTCCCGTGACTGTAATACACCATGCAGAGTTCACAAGTATCTCTCTGCTCACCACTATCGAAAATGCACTGTGACTTCTTTTGCAACATGTTATTTTAGTCAGGCTATCTGCACCTAAAAACACTCAGCCTATTGTTTCAACAGTACAGACCTGCATGGTGAATTATAAAAATTGTCCAATATCATATCATCTTGGCTACAGATTTAATTTCACGGAATATGAAACTTCACTGAAAATCATTGTACAACAAGACAAGGAAACAAACATTAATTTCTTTTTTTGTTTTTTTTCCCTTTACATTAAGAGTGAGCCTACTACAACTCCCTCTGGGAGGATATTTTTCATACAAAGCCACATTCTTTGGGTCTTATTCACATAAACAGTCATTGAATTGAATGAGATCAGCCACAGAAGCAAGGAAATCAGGTTTTGATCCAGCATTACCAATACAAAATACAACATAAAATTAATTTTAAAAAACCCAGGATAATAAGCATCCATCTTTAAACTATCTAATAATGCAAAAACTAATTAAATGTTTTGTTTTTCAGTTCTACCCTTCTTAGATTTAATACAGTAAACTAATTATAATTTTGCTACACACAAGTTGTTGATAATTACCTCTCTATGGGCCATATTGTTATTTGAGTATTAAGCATAAGAATTTTTTTAAAAGTCATTATTTTAGTATCACATTATTCTTGATCCTTAATTAAGGAAGGCCGGAAAATCCCAGTTACAAGGCATAAGGGAAGTGATTTTTAAACGGTACTTGGTAAAATCTTCTAACTTTTGCATTACAGACACTTTTGCCTGACTGTTTTTCTTGGAAGACCATATATATTTTGAGCTAAGCTTAACATATACAAACCATGAGAAACTTTTTTTAGCAGAAGAGTGGATACTCATACTCAAAATTTGAATCATGACAACTGATCAACTGAAGGTCAGTTTGCTTTTTACAAGTAAAAAGGACAGACATACAACAGATGCTTGCTGCTATATTAAAATTTACAATATGACTTTATTAACAACAATCAAATTAAGACTGCCTATATAGTGAATGTTCTCCAAAATCTCAGTATTTTGGGGAAGATGACATGTGTACAGCTCCCTAGAATGATCGAAAAATCCTTCATCTTAGTGTGAAACACTGTACCACATATTTACTAATGTGCTGAGAAATTCCATCATAGTGTCACTCTCCTGTGATAACCCTCCCTGGCTTAGCTTACTTGAAAAGCACATTCAGAGCTTTTTCCACTAAGGCAGAGTATCCGTGTGTTTCATGAGAGTAACACAGGACTGAAACACAGAGCAAGTTCTCAATTTCAGTGATACTCTTTATTCCATGTCTGAGAAAGACTGAGAACGGGTCCCAGACAAAACTAGCTTTACACCACAGCCTCCTGAGCAGCTCAACACTTGTTTCAGCCTAGTCAAGGAGAGAGTCTTAATTTCAAATTGTGAGGAGAACAAATAAACCTTTAAAATGTTGGTTTGTTTTTTTTCTTTCCAGTGCTGTGCTCAATTCTTTTGAATGCACCCTTACCTGTTTTCTTGGTGTGCCTGCTCAACAAAACCAGCTCATCCCATGTAAGTATATTCAGACACTTGCTGCATGTACAAACCCATATATATGTAAGCAAGTTCATATTATTACAACTTTTCAAAAAAATTATTCTTAAAAGATGGAAATACATGCATCCAAGTTCTGTACGCTTGATTTTGAATAAAATATGTGGCTATCTTCCACGCCAAATATCCTGCTTTGAGGATTACAAACAAAAAGAAGAAAACCGTGGCACAGTTCTAGTAAATAAAGTAGCAACATCCTCCTCATTTGTATGTCTGCAGTTACAGACATGAAAGGCTAAATTCTCTGAAAGAATATGGAACCCAGAAATTTACTTTTAAACTTCTCAACCATGTGTTGGTGGGCAGAGATAAGGGCAACAGAAAGGAGGCAGAAAAAAAATGGGGTTTGTTTTTTTCAACCTAAATTACTCTGGTATGGATACTACGAATCTGGGAACAATTTCTTCAAATATTAGGCTTTTTCAGTTAAGAGACTCTGCCAAGGACCAGAGCTTATACCTACAAATCCTGCTTTGATTTATCGATATGGCATGCTACTTATTGATATGGCATGCTACTTATTGCAAGTATTCATACTACTAATTTAATTCTGCCATTCACGTTCATATTGGGTGCTATCTTGCTTCCAGGTAAACAAAGTCTAAAATTCTTATTGAGAAAGGATGAATAAGCAAAGCAGAGCTAAATATAGAAATAGTCAACCTGGTCTGACAAGTAAGACAAACAAGAAGCAGAGATGAGTTACTATAATACACCCAGGACACTCTGACCAAAACTAAATCCCAGACAGAATACTGAAACTTAAAATTTTATGAAGCAAGCTGGGATGTGATTGCAATGTAGATTAGTTAGAGCTTGGACATAAGATAGATATTTAAATTAAGCTACTTCACATTTGTGGTGAGTATACATGTAGCCTGTTACCACAGTTTCACTGATGTGAAGTTATTCCTCAGTAACTCATGTCCTATCCCCAAAGATTCCCTTCAAAGGAAGGAAGGCTGCTTAAACTAAGAAAAAAAACAAACTCACAAAAAAATCTCAGTATTATGAAAACTAGGCAGTCATGGGATAACAGGAAAAATCCTCATCTGTACAGAGAACCAGTTAGACAGGAAATAAACAGTACAAGGTCAGTCTTCCCAGGAGAAAGACACTAAGCCTGCAGCCCCATGGCCATCTCTCTGCATTAAGCATACATTGTGTTCATTGTACCCACTAATGAATCACAAGGGGACATGGAAAGATTACAACTGTTAAAATAGCTGGTAGATTTCAATACCATTTAAATACAGTCTAGTATTTGTGGTGGGAAAAAACAACTCGACTTCATATGCATAATGATGGGCTTAGGATGATTCAGGAATGAAATCCTGGATTGACAGTGGACTGTTCTTACAAAAGCATTGACACAGTTAAAAAGCAGGAAGAGGCTTAAAAAATTATTACTGCAGAGAATACAACCAAAGCCACCTTTATTCAATCATGTAAGAAACTCAATTGCATCTTAGAAGTTGCAACTCTGGCCTTTTCTTCTTGGAAAAGTTTTAGCAAAACTAGAAAAGTTTCAAGGAAGGAGAACATAAGACAACCAAAGGCAGGACATAATTAAGTGGAAGAAAATCAGGTTGGAGAAATACTAGAAGGCGTCAGATTAAACCAGCATATTTCAGGCTCATAACAAGTGAGAAGAAATAGCTTTTCTTATAATAAAGCAATTTTCAAGCTGTGTTTTTCATAGCCTTTCTTCTCTGATTTTCTCAGGCTGTTTCCCATTCACTCACGTTCCCTCCTCAGCTTGAGAGAGTCACTGATATGGATGCCCTACAAGACTGAAAGGTGTTGAAGAGAACATATGCCATCTTTCCCTACAAACGAAATGCAGCCAACTTAGAGATAAGAATTAGCCAGGCTGATCACAAAACCATTCACCCACACCTCCAAACCAGGTTCATCATACCTGCAGGCATGGGACTTGCTCAGCTCCTGGCCACAGTGCAGGAAGAACTCAAAGAAATCTCCCTAGACAGACAGTCCTGTTCTAGCCAGTGAGAGATGTCTACCTCTCCCTGCCTTCAACCAAAGCATGATTTGTAAAAATGGTCACACAGAGAAGCTGCTAATGTTCAGCACTCTGTTATTCCAACTATGTCAAAAGCATCTACGTCACTTGGAAAGTTTTTGAAAACTCTTTACAGTATTAGAATTTAAATAAATTAAATTTGATCTTGCTTATTTTGAGGCTAGCAGCAACTAAGACAGCTAACATCAACACCCTCTCTTGACTGAGCTGTCCTCATTCATTCCCAAATCCAGTTCTGCTTTATCAGGCATGCTGCTAATGAAGCTGCTCACCTGCAGGGGTACCTCCACTTGCCTGTCAAGACACCAGAGAAAAGTGAAATGGATGACAGCCTCACGCAGTGCACACCAGGTCAGGATTTCTTAAACCCTGGCTTCTCCAAACTGATTAAGTGTAGTCTTACAGGGAAAGAAGAGAATCCAACTTGGTAGCTGACTGTTCATTAATAAAATACTATACCTCAAATTCATGTTTAAGCTTACTCCACACCTGAGACAGCCATTCATAGTAATACTTACACCATAAGCTTAAAAATAAACATTAAAAACCACTACAAACTTAAAAATAAAATAGAAGAAAGAGCACATGGAAAGAGCATGGCCAGATTTTACATAGAAGCTGTGAAAAAAGAACAACACATACTTACAAGAATTCAGGAGCTGCTGCAAAGTCCAGAAAAAACAAACTGATAAGAAAATGCTGCACTTTCAAAATCTGGATTCAAACCAGAATAATAACGTCAATGAAAGACTGTAGATGTCAAGCAGATAATTCTGCAGCCAGAAGAAAGACACCCCCCTTCCCTCCATCCCTAAATCTTCTTGAAAGACTTCAGCCAGACACAGTCTAATCCCAAAAAAGTGCTCAGACAGAAAATAAAGGAAAATTACTCATATGTAAGCTTTACAAAATACTAACAAACTGAGTTAAGCAACAGATCTGCCTGGCAGTTATTAGAGCAATTATTTGAGACAGTAGTGATACAGTGAAAAGATCACATCCTGCCCAAGACTCTGAACCAGCTGCAATTTCTGCATCTGTTGCACACAGACATCAAACTCTGAATAAAAGTAAAACATACCTAACATTATTCCCTGTGATCACTATTAAAAAGCTACTCAAATATTAAGCTCATATATAATTATCATACATTCATGGTGCTTTCTTACTTTATAAAGCTGGCGCTTTTCCTCAGTGACTGACTCATCCGAGACAATTTAGGGCATTTTAACTCAGAAGTGTATTGGCACAACATAAATACACTAGCAACAGTTCTTCCTAAGATGCCACATTGCAGATACTGTTAAAACCAACAGAAAATATTCCTGACTGGCTTAAAGCAATTGGCACCTCAAACTGGAAAAGGAAATTATCCCACTGCAATGCAGACATAATGAAGATGTACACCCTTAAGGGACTAATTTCCATCAAATCCAAATGCATTTTCCATAATGCAAATGAAAATGCTTTTGTCCAACAGCATGCCAAGACATGCACACAAAACCTGTATCTTCAGTGGCTCACTTCACAAAGTGGATGGTGCTTAGGCGGGGAAGGTGGCAAATCATGAGAGAGAAAGGGAAAGTAAGGGATAGGCTGTTATGAGAAGCTTGTTTAAATCCAGGATTTGAAGGAGGTATGATTTCATGATTTGAATAGTACTCCAAATATGCTTATGATCACAACGTAAGATAAAAAAGCCTAGGCTTTTTTTGCATAGGAGTACGTAAATTTTTCTTCAGGATTACAGCAATCCCACTAGGGTACCTATGCTCAGCACATCACACCCCAGCTACCCTGTAGTCCCAGTATGCTCCATCTGGCTGGCATCCACACCAAGTACTTCCATCCACCACTTCCCACAGATGTGCCCAAATCCCATCCCTAATCATAACCAGATTCCCCCCATGGCTATGTGAGATACACCTAGGGTTTGGAGGACCAGCAGTGGGTGTGGGGAGTGGGAAGGAGAGCGCCACGGAGGAGAAGGCAGGAAGACATGAGTGCTGGTTGGAAGAGAGAGTCTTCCTGATCATTTTAAGGACCTTTAATTTCATGTCATACATGGCAGGATCACTAACAAATGATCAAAAATAAAACAGTGCAAGATCAAGCCAGCAATCTACAGTCCTGCATCATATCATAAGCTACCTATGCATTCAATATTGCATCAGAAGTACATCCCTGAGGCCAGCAAGACAACCTCTCCACAACTGGACAATGCAGGAATTCAAGCTGTTGTACTGTATCCATTAGGCCATCCAATGGGGATTCATTTATCGCAACAGGACCTCTTCCTCTTTCAGTATATCCAACTATTAGTGGTAATAAGCTAGATTGCTTTTAGCCTCAAAGTCCTATGCAGTGTTAATGCTTCGTTTATCATACACCTCTCAGAAATGTGTCCTGAATTGACACTCATTTCATCATTGATTTTTTTGATAGCATTCTTGACCCTGGTATCAAACTACTGCACACCAACAGTATCCTTCCTGCTTCACTCTCAAGACCTGCACGTCTCCAACTCAACCTCAGCATGTTCCAAAAAGCAGGAAAAATACCTGTCTGGCCAAACCAGCACCACTTTGAATATGAAGTATCACTGTGTCATGCACAACCTGTCAAAGGAAACAATACACAGAGAACATCCCACTCACAGGGAACATCCCAACACGCATGCGTTTGAAAGCTATGCAACAAATAAGCAAGGACTCCACACACTTATTCTGACTCTTCTTAACTTTGGAACACCCACCTTCACAAACCCAACAGTCTTCTCAATGGCAGCATGAGATAAACCAAATACAGACAAAAGGAGTGGAAAAAGTTTAGAAAGAGACCAGTGCACATACTTCAGTGACAGGTCACAGCAAGACATGGTGTATTTCAGGATTTCACTTTTCTCACGACTGCTATCAATAAACTGTAACAAATTATTCTTCAGCAGCACCTGCTAACAGGGAGTGGAGTAGTCAAGTGGGAAGTAACTAAGCTATTTCTAAAGGGTTCACAAGTTAGCAATGGTATGCAAGAATATTTCTAGTATTGTACTTCAGAAACTATTCTGGAGATTTTGGGGATCAAAATAGCTGGATAGAAGGCATGGAAGAAAATTAGCCCCTTATGAATTAAGGTCTTTCTGAAGTGCAGCTCTACACCTTCTGTTTTTGGCTGGATCATTTTTGAGGAAGTCCCATATTTCATTCCTGAATAAACAAAAGGAACTAAAAATATTTATTTCAAATTTTTATTTGCCCAAAGCAACTACAATCAATTTATGTCTTGGAGATACAAATATCTCCCTAGATCAATCTTGCCAATAAAATATGGCACCTCATTTGTGGTTTTAAATAAAATACTTCCACTAGGGACGTGTTGTACTGATATACCTCTAAAAGAAGATACAACTGTGAGTTCTCTGCAAGTTCATCCAAAGTCCTAACTGCTGAGGGAAAAAGAGGAATTGCACATCTGAAACTAATGAGAATAAATATAGTTGTCAGTATAATTAATTTAAGAACCCGAAAGTGCTTTACAAATGTTCATTGGTACACCACCTATCTAAACCAAGAAGGATCGTTTATCCTGTTATACAGATTTAGCGAATAAGGGGCAGTAAGGTCTGGTTTTTTTTCCAGCACAAAATGACTCACTGGCAAAGTCAAACAGAGGTGAAGCTGAAGACACATGGAGAAATGCAGCTTGAGGCTCAATTGCTCATTACCACACCCTACAAACGCCTGATTTATTAAGATATCGTTCATCTCATCTAGTCCAAGAACATAGTAAGTTTGATAATCCAAACTCCAGAACACGACACCTGTCACAGGGCAAGATGGTGCCTGGTGCTGCAACTACATTATATCAGCCAACATGGGAGCCCCATTAGTGCAGACAACTTCTCACAATTTCTGTTGCCCAAAAAAGAAAAGATTTCTGTGAAAAAATCTTGAAGTAAAGCACCTGCATGATCAGGAGGTTATCTCTTTATTTTTACCAATCATTTACTGGCTATTTCATTTCTAGCAAGTCTCCTATATGAGGTTGGTAGCATTGTCTGGGGTAAATGTTAAGGAGCAGCAGAAAGTGAGAACTTTCAAACACAAAGCTCCTTTTTAATTTTATTATTTTATTTCCAAACAAAAACCAGGGAGAAAAGCAGTGACATTACTACTGCTGCTACACAATTCCCACTTACTCTTGCAGACTAATAGGCCCTCACAGACAAACAGGCATACATCATCTACATACCAGACATCTAAATACTTTAGGTAGCCACCCAAGTGTAGGTTTTGGTATATGCAGTGTATTTAACTATTTTGGAGTATTTTCTGCTCAGAAATTGTTATGAAGTTCTGAATTACTCATTACACCATGTCTTGTGGTCTGCAATGCAACTGCAGATCTTACATGTAATCGCACATCTCCAGAAACACTTTGTTTTCCAACTATCTAGAGAATGAAGATTACACAATACTTGGAACTTGAGCCTGCCAAAATAAGTTGTTATAAAACTAGCTGCGCAGCCTGACACATCACCTTGAAAGAAAGTAAATAACATTCTCCTCAGAATAAACCATAGACTCCAACAGTCCTACCAGGGGATCTGATCCATGCCTAACCAATGCTGCATTAGAGTTAAGACGTGGTTACGTTCTTCTGTCTTTGGACAGAGGCGGACTTACTGATCTCCCCAATTACTCCTTTAACATTGGTAGGACACTCTAAGTTCATTTAAACAACTCATGGGGCAAAGATTCACTGATCCACCTACCAACAAGCTACTTTCTAACCCTCTCAATGTTTTCCCTGTGAACAAAAGGTATTCAGTAGCAGTCGTGTCCTTTTGGTCACGTGCATTGCAGAAATACCAAGCAGAAACCCAAACGATCACTTCACATATAATTATAAAGATATTAAGATATTGGTTATGCCTTTTAAAAAAACAGAGCACAGTCTACAGGCTATGCTGTAATGCACACAACACCCCAGGGCACGATAAGCCCTTTATTAATGCTTGCAATAAAAGGAACACTGCAGAACAATTACATGCCGTAGCCATGGATTTCTACAATCAGAGCTCTACCAGCAGCCAGTGTGTACTCACAAGCTGTTGAGACCTCAGGGGAGCCTGATGTTTGCAGCAAACTAGTGGAAATATTTCCAGTGGAGTTTTCAGGTGATGTCAACAACAGGAAGGATGACTTTGAGCCAGATTTCCATTTCTCATCAGACGCGGCCTTAAAAGTTGGAACAAGAGCGTTAAGACTCCTCATTTTCACCCTCAAACCCGCAATTGAACCCCTTCGTCGACACAGCCTCCTGTACCTACGCGGCATCCCGGAGGGTCCGTGTCTTCCCC
>VZTF01002610.1:342-29750 GCA_013397755.1 Cnemophilus loriae | reverse complement strand
AGGGGAGGCAGGGAGAGGGGTGCGGGGGAGAGGAGGCTTCCAGAGGGAGGGCAGGCCCAGTTAGGAACAGGGGTGGGCGCTGGGAGGCCGGGCGGAGCGGGGATGCTGCGGAGCTGGCCATGGGAAGGGCCGGGACGGGATCAAGGTGCTCGGTGGGTCAGAGGGTGCAGGGAGCTCTGAGGCAGGAGCGGGGCAAAGGCTGACAGGTAGCAGGAAGCGTTGGGAAAGAGGGAGGAGGCAAAGGGAGTGCAGGCAAAGTGTGTGTGTTTGTACTCTCTCATTAGTATTCTTTATGTCTGGGATGAGAGTTATTAGTTATTAGAGGCCACAGCTTGATGATGTGACCCGAGTGTGCCAAGGAGGTGGGGGGTTGGGTGTCACGCTATAAAAGGCAGCGGCCACACGCAGCTCTGCGTCCGGGGCTGCTCCGCAGCTGCGAGTGTCAGTCGCACAGCGGCAGGCTGCGCTAAATGTCCGTCTGGCTGTGCTTGTGAGGAGCCGCGTTACTCACTGCATGTCCGTGTCAGTATGGATGGTGATGCTGAGAAGGACGGGCTTACCAGGAAAAGCAGTCTCATTCAGTAGAAAAAGGAAATGCCAGCTCAGAGCCTGTTGCGTTCATTCAGAGCCTGAATTCATTCTTCTGAGACATATTTCACAAAGGAGCTTGGAGAACTCTCAGTATTGCGGGATAAAAAAAAAAAGGGCTTTTTTATAAGAGCATAATAAAAGGCCACATGTTTTAAGTCTACTTCGATATTAGCGTGCAGAACCCTTCTCCTTAAAGGCGCGGTCCTACAGGTTGCCATGGGAGGTGCTGCACTGACTAATGTAATTTTGGGGAGGGGAGGCAGGTCAGTGCTTTGAGTGTAAGCCTTCATGGTTAAAAGCTATAGGAATGTTAGACTGTAAGAGCTGTAACTGAGACTAAATAAAGTCTTCCTTGAACTTGCTAAAGAATTGCCTTCGTTTTGATGCAAAGAGACTAAATTCTAATGTATGTCTTTAGTGCTACACTAACTTCATATTTTCTGTAGATAAGTAATCCATATACTGTTTTCAGACGAATTTATTTGGATATTTTTGAATAGGAACTTGTTAGATTGCTAAAAATTGCAATTCCTTCTTTATAGTAACACCAGAATATTGTACTTAACAGAAACAAACCTTTACATCCTGAATAGCGGGAGAAGACAGTCCATGCAGGGACTGTTTTACACAGGATTAAAACAAAATCCATTTTAACTGTCCAGATTCCCTGGTTTTCTGTTTCATTTTGAATTCTCTGGAGAAAGAGGCATACAGCATCTGAAATGGAGGGAGATTTGGGATTTGGGTCTGTATCTTGTGTAACACTGGGCTGCAGGGCAAGGGGCTTCCCCCTTTTTTTTGTCCTTTCCTCCTGGCTCTGTACAGCAAGTAGTCCAAAATTCAGTGCCACAGCCTCCACTTTTCAACAAAGAAAGAATGAAAATGGCAGTATAAGAAGAACAGCTTCAATGCATGGCTGTTGACAGTGAAGAGAGAAGCCAGGCTTAAAAGTAAAAGCATAATTTCTTCTTGAAAGCATGCGGAAGATTTCAAAACTTCGTATTGGTCATCTCTCACCCCATACTGAGTTCGTGTCTCCAGCTTCAATGCTGAAACCATGGCTCTTGTCCATAGTTTACACATAGGGTCATATTCAGAGACCTAAAAACACTTAAATTTACATAAAGCCTAGTCATATTTTTTATAGATGCAATTAAAACGTGTTTAGAAGCAGGGAAGCCCTCTGCAGAGTGTCCAAGGAAGTGGCTTTAAGACATACCATTGCAGAGTGCTTGCACTTGTGGCAGTGTGGAACCAGGTCTTCTGGTTCTGAGTCTTCTCTGTAGCCAAGAATTTCCTTCCACCAGGCGTTTCTGCAATGTCTATGAACCCACAGTAGCTGAACAGCCTTCTTCATTGTATACAAGCTTTTTCTGTTAACTCTTTAGTCTCAGGCTGTCTGCCAGCATTTAAGATGTTCATTGTATGTGTTTTGTAAGGGCATTGTCTTGACAGCAATCCAAAGTGCTGCAAATACCACACAGTAGTACTGGAAATGTTACAAGATTAATGGGCTTGAAGGTAGGAGTAGAAAGTTGGGGACTGCAACCTCTGCTTTACACAGACATGGTTAAAACATAATATAATTGCATTAGTTATATATGGGAAAAAAAATCATTATTAGCTGTGTTAGTTCAAAACTAGACTCAGAGGCTTGTTATCTTGTGGACGGTAACATGAGCAAAATAATTCCTGTTGGCTTTATGTTACTTGAACAGATGAGCTGCGATGTTTTATTTGGATGTTTGAAAGCTGGTGGGATGTCTAGAACGTGGCATCCCCATCCGGTATGCCTGCGAAGCACTGACAGTCACCTGCTTTGACAATTAATGGCAATTGATCTGGAATTCAGGATGGGCTTCAAAAACTTACTTAAAGTTATTAGTTAAACTAAAAACTTTCAACTATTATAACTTTTTTAACTATAACTTTTAACTATTTAGTTAAACTAAAAACTTAGTTTTAGTTATCTATATATATCTAATAGCGTAAAGGAGATATTAAAGTATTCATTGTGTACTGTGCGTCCTGGTGAGACAGGTCGGGACTGCTACGTGCAGTTCTCAACTCCTCAGTGCTGTGCTCTTCTGCATGTTGCAATGCATGCAAAAAGCACTCCATAAGCAAGGACGCAACTTCAGTTAACAGAAGTTTTGTAAGGAATCGAGTGCTTCTCTGGGGGAAAGTGCTTTTAGGTTTGTTGAGTTAAATTTGTGAATACTTCGAGGGATATGGCCTCTAACCAGCATGGCTTCTGTTCTTTATGGCTGCTTAGAAAAGTTGAAATATGAAGGGCTGCTGTTGATACGCATCAGAGACTGGCATTTTGCAGCATTTACTCTTCGCAAAAGTGAATGAAGCAGGAAATGTGTTGCATCTCACAATAGGGAAAATTATCTTTCCTGTTATAGAACAGAGAAGAGTTTAGTGTTTCTCTTGGGCATATTATGATCTCACTTAGTAACCTAGTCTGGGAAGTTGCAGTGATACATCTACTGGCATTTCTGTGGCAAATTAAAAAAGGAGTTGTCATGTACTCCTGCAAAGGAATGTGGGCAGGCAATGCATCGTCCAATTCCTTTACATATAAGGTAATCTCTTAACTCTCTCTGAGAGGGAAGTGCTATAGAAGCCTTGCTATCTCATCAGGTTTGGATGATACTCTTACATTTCCCTGTCTTTGAACTGGCAGGATTTCAAAAGCTAAATAACAGTCTTACTAGCAGAAGAGCTGGTCTTCGTTCTTCTCATCGCTAATTCTGTTTGCAGCTGCAACTGTATTTTTTTTAGTATGGCTTTAATACAAAGCAATTTCCTGCTATTAAGCATAACAATCAGTAAAAATCTAACTGCCTGGAGTAATTTAATACCGCAACATAAAAACCCCAAGTTATTTAAAATATTTCTTCAGATATATGTGGGGTTTTAGCTTGTTTCTTAGAGAAAAGGGAGTTAGGTAGGTAGCCTGTCCTCTGGTTGCATCATCAGTGGTCAGAATCTTGGAAACTGCTGTCCACCTTCAACCAAATTTGAACAAAAGATGTCTCAAAGATTTTTAAGTTCCCACAAGTTTGAGGAAAACTGGCATTCAGAAGAGAGGAGAAAACTAAATGAAGTATCCTCAGAGGGACAGGTGAGCAGCTCTGTGTGTTCACTGTGGCAGCAGCTGGCAGACGGCTGTACATGGTGTAGCCAGCTGAAATGTGCTGAGCTCCAGATAAGCCACAGCATGTCATATCTGTTATTTGGAGGAGATGTCATAAGACACACAGGAGGAAGTTGGTGTCATTGTGGTAGTAAGGGGAAGGGGACACAAAGTACAAATCCATGGTAGATGAGACTTTGTAAGTTCAGTTGCGTACAGAGCAAATGGGAGGCTTTTTATTTTTTTGAAACATGCAATAAGACCTCAGCCTGGAGACTGTTTTTTATATGCTTTTATAAAGTCTTTATAAAGCTTTGAATAAATTATTTTCTTGCACATTTGGTTTATTGACAAGACTGTACCCCCAAAATATAAAATATTGTTGCATCATCTTAGAGCAGATGTTTATTATTCTTCTGGAGGTGTGAAGGGTTGTAGGCACATGTTTCTCCCAGCCACAGGAGGTACTACCCCTGTTCAAGTTGATGGGAAGAGTAGAGCACCACGTTGACCTCACTTTCTTACTTCCTAAATTTGTTGTGTGTAGATCGGCAGAAGTGGGCATTGCTGTATTTGTAGGATGAGATTCTTAGAGTTACTTATTCCTGTTCTGCCTGAAGGCGTTTCTCCTGTGTACTACTCCTGCCTGGCAGTGTCCATATGTGATAACTGACAAGACCACAGTAAGTGGTAATACCTGCCAAGGCCTTTCAATTGTATTTGAAATGGACAGGATTCCTCCGATAATGAGTCGGAAACTCCTGTCAGTCACTGGTGACACGGGTCTACACCGAGTGGCACAACCTCTCACAAGCCAGTAGATGGTGCCAGGAGATATTTTATGCTAGCAGTGCAATCCCTTCAGTTTGAGAAGCCCTACTTCTCTGTCACTCAAATTCGGGAGGCACAAACAGACCTGGACAAGGTTCTGTACCCTCCTGGTAGACAAACCCTGCTCCTGTGTTTCTGAAAGCTGTGAGTGAGGCTTCAGGCACACAAGAAGACACAGGATGTGGTCACCACCCCTGGGTGCAAAACATGCTCCTAGGCAAAGGATTCCTTTAAGCTTTCCATCTTTTTTGGCTCATAGGTCTATGTAATAAATTGACAGGTTCAAATTATTGCTGAGGTTTCTTGTTTTGGATTTTCATATTTTGGGAGTAAAGCTGACCACTTAACATATGCAGGGCATATTCAAGAATGATGCATGTGAATAAATGTGTGCCAGTTTTCTGCAATTCAAAACTTATCCCAGCAGAAAAAGAGAAAGAAATGCAATTATGTTGTGCTATGAAGTATAATCTGAATAGTCTGTAGTGCAGTGGATAGGAGGTCTGCCAAACCTCACTGGGTATATGTTTAGCCTGTCATGTGATCAGTATTTTACACCTGACCTCTGTGTACTCTGAGTTGTACTCTGTGGATTTAGCACTGACAGCTCATTTTTTTGCATTGCTTATGTTTGACACTGCAGACAGAGTTTCACAGAGGTGTTTGAAAGCTTTTCACATATAAGGGCAGTGCCATTTCACCTCAGCACCAAAGGACATTTCAAAGTTATAGGCCAACTAAATACAGCAATTTAGACTGCTCTAGGTGTTTTGATTAGAGATACCTGAAGCTAAAGTTGGTGTACCTATAGAAATGGACAGCTATACATTCATGTCCTTACAGTTATAACAGCATAATTTACTGTTGGAACTGCTTGATGCTGATATAACTGCATCAGCACCAGGAAAAGTGGTACCAGTTTCAAACTGGGGTAGGTAACACAGTGAAACTCCTGTGTTCCCAGGCCTTTGTTTTGCAAATAGGCAGATGATATGCTGTAATCTTATTTATTGGATAACAAACCTTTACAGAACGTAACACAAATTACTGAGCAGCAGGTGAAATCCTAAGCACCTTAGAAAAGGACTCCTCATGAGCTCAGTACTGTAAGTTCCAACATAGAAGAATTGTGTGCCTGCTGAGTTGAACTCTTCTGTAACTCCTTGCACGTGTGATTTCATTTATTTATTTATTTATTGGTTGACTGATTTTAGAGAAAGGAAGCCCTCGGGTAGGAAGATCATGCAGAGGTACTTAACACAGTCTTACTCTGTTCTTTCAGCAGTATGATGTAGCTATCAGCTGAAAAGTGTATTTTTTATCAGAGGATACTCTTTTAAAGAAGAATATATGTGGCATAGTGTTAATTAGAGTAAAATTAGGTATTTTAGGATGTCTATGTGTGATAACAGATTTTTCACATATAAACAGAGCAGTCAAGCCTTCTACAGTTTCTGTCTTGGAGGTGAGAAATAGATTTTCTGATAGTATACCCTAAGAGGCAAATAATTCAAGTTAAAATGCCTGTAGCACTGCTCTCTAAGCTTAAACATTGGTAACATTTGCATAAATTGAAATAAAAATTTCATGAAAATAAATATCAAATGCATGTTATCTGGCAGTTACTAATTATATTGCCATAGTATATTTCTTTTCTTCTTGTGTGATTTTATTCAGTTTTGGATTTCAATGATCCCTTCAGTACTGAAGTTAAGCCAAGAATCCTGCTCATGGGATTGAGAAGAAGTGGAAAGTCTTCCATTCAGAAAGTTGTCTTTCACAAAATGTCGCCGAATGAGACTCTCTTCTTGGAGAGCACAAACAAGATCTGCAGAGAGGATGTTTCCAACAGCTCCTTTGTCAACTTTCAGATATGGGATTTTCCTGGGCAAATTGACTTCTTTGACCCAACGTTTGATTATGAGATGATTTTCAGAGGCACTGGAGCACTGATATTTGTTATTGATTCTCAGGTAAAAAAAGGGGCTTTAAGCTATTTTTTTCTTTTCTTCCTTCAGCAATAGACAAATGGGTTGGAAAGCATAGTTTTTTTCAAAGCAAATAAATAATCTACATCACAAACACACATTAAAATAAGTCATTAAAACTTGAAGAGCTGCTTGGCTATTTTTAATCTCTCTCTGCAGTATGTTCAGAAGTTAACTAATTTAATGTCTCAAGGTTCTTGCTCAGATTCCTAAGTGCTGACAGCATGAGATTGCTGCACATGCTGGATGTAGGCTCAGGCTTCTACTTATAAAACATTAAAAAAATCAAGCTGTTGTTGAGCTGAAGTACTACCTAAAAATAAGTATCATAAAATTTAATATATATATGTTTTTGAATACTTTCCTAACTTGTAGCTCTTCTTTTTCCTTTATTAGGATGATTATATGGAAGCGTTAGCTCGGCTGCATCTTACTGTGACCAGAGCCTATAAAGTGAATCCAGATATCAACTTTGAAATCTTTATCCATAAAGTGGATGGTTTATCTGATGATCACAAGATTGAAACGCAGAGGGATATTCACCAGAGGGCAAATGATGACCTTGCAGATGCTGGATTGGAGAAGATTCACCTCAGGTGAGAAAAGCTGCTGTGCAGAGAATGCTAAAGAGGAGAGCATCTTATTTGACAAGTTACCATTTTCTGTTCTCTTGAAGTAGCAGGCAACATGCTTTTGATACATGAAGGAAAGGGATAACCAGAGATACTGCATTTGACCTGAGCCAAAGTATCTTATTTCTGATTGCTGTCTTGGAGGGAAAGATGGAGAGCTGCTTAATAACAGATGACAAACATGCCAGAGTCCTATCAGTTTTTGCTGCAGTTGCTGTCTTGAAATAAATTGGCTTGGACAGTGACAGCAACCAGTAGAGTTCCAGGCAGTGGAGTGTATATGCCACTACTTCATTTCCGCCTTCTTTGAAAGCTCTCTGCCACACGGTCCCCTCTCAGTCACTCATCCTCACTGCCGCAGCCTGCTTGGAGCCACTTGGGAAGACCTTTGCTGTATCTTTGCCTTGTGTCTTCTGGTAAAATGGATTACTGTAGCAAATAGTGACAAATAGTGGACTTCTGCAGACTGGGAACTAGAGGACACCAGGTTGTCATGGCTTTCTTAGCACTTTAAAGTCATGTACAAATACATTAAAAACAGAGACGTCCTCCATGATCATGCCAGCTCTTCAGAGCTCTTAACTACTTGACTGCATCACTGCACTGATAAATGGGTCCACAGCTTTCAAAAAGTAGATCACAACAGACATACTCAGTAATACTCCTCTCCTGAAATTCGATAAATATTTTTGTAAGAATACCAGTGTGGGAGTTGCATTAAAAAGTTCTACATCAAGGTCTAGGTTTCAGTGTCTAGGTTGGGGGTTTTTTTAGTATAGAGATGAAGTCCTGTGTTTCAATCATACCATGACTTTTGATCACAGGAGGTGATTGCATTAGTGTAGGCACTTACTGTCTGACAGTATTTTATTTCACTCATATTATGAAAGGTACATCATGTTCACAGTATGTGGCTAAAAGGAAAATGTGGTGACGTTTTCTTCCAGCTTTTATCTGACAAGCATATATGATCATTCTATATTTGAAGCATTTAGCAAAGTGGTACAGAAACTGATTCCACAGCTCCCAACACTGGAAAACCTGCTTAACATCTTTATTTCAGTAAGTACTTACTATATCTTTTGTCTGTAGATCTGGCTATGTCCAACATGCATGTTCAAATACTCTGTTCACTGCCTTCTTAGAGATCATGAGCAATGTGAACTCTCAGAGAAGTTATCAGAACTTAGTTGAAATGCACCTCCATGCAGCTTGGCCTCACCTCCATGTCTATTAAACAGCATTGGTGAGCTGCTGAGGTACTCACAGTATTTCCTGAGTCACATAAAGTGGGTTAGCAGCTGCCACTTTCCTGCTCGTAGCATCAATCTGAATGTTGCAGAAGTCTGTGCTGCATGCATTTGTTTAAGTTGTACTTAAAACTTGTATGAATAAATACTTAAAGGAACATAATCTAGTCTGACCTCATTTGTGGAGCTGTCTGTAGTGCTTCCCAGAATTAATTTTACTTTGTATCGGTAGTTTACCGAGCTTAAGAAAATCTTACGTTGTGAAATTTCTAGATATAGAGTCCACTACAACTTTCACTGCTTCCATAGTTAACTCTGAAGGCCAGTTAGGGAGCTTTGTATATCTAAGTAGTTTGTTACCACTGTGGAAGAGATTGCTTGCTCCACTTTTCCTATATCTCTGATCCCCTTCTTTCCTTTGTACTGGTTCTGACACTCACCTGTTCCCTCATGGGGTTACTATGACATGCACTTATGCACTGTATAATTTAGTTAAAAGCAGGTGATAGAGGAGTCCAACATGCTCTTGTTCTGACACAAGGTAAGAGATGGAAACATGGGGCAGTGAGTGAAGGGGAGCACAGTGAGTAGGTTGTGAAAAGGGGAAACTCCCTATTTTAATGGTCGTTAAATCATGTCATAGTGGCTCCGAAAACTGCACCCTTTCTCACAGTATTCTAAGTTTGCACTTGGCATCTAGCACTAATTTCTGAAGCTTCAATTTCCAAGCAAGATACTTTGTTGTATCTTTTTGTGATTTTGACATAAGGAATTATTTAATATCATTCAACAGCCTGTAAGATAAAATTAGACTTCATGGTTTCTCAGTGTGAAAATGGAGAGAGGTAAAAGTTGGATGTGAAAAGAAAAGCTAGGAATAGAGGAAGGTCATTCCAAAACTAATTCTCCTACTACTAAACAGCATATTTATACTGTTTCATAATGAATCATTTGCTACAAAGATCTGTTTCTTCCAAAACAGCTGGACTGTATACCAGTTATTATCATGTAGTCTCAAAACTCCACGACAGAAGGGTAATGAAGAAATGATGACAACAATTCTAGAGCAATTAGATAGCGGTTTTGGTGCACAGTCTTACAGAAAAAGCTGTCTGAATCATAGTCTTCCTTGTGCCAGAGTCACCCCAGTCACTCATTGTGAGTCGGATCTCTGTATAGAGTCTCCTCACTGTTTGGAGTTGGTGAAGGGTTTGTACAGAATCTCCACATGAACTGAGCACAGGCAGCTTCCTGAATGACTGATGACAGTTGGTCATGTGTCTGGAACATGCAGCTCCAATCATACCTAGAATATCAGGTATAATTTGTAAGGAAGAACAAGTACTTCAAATAAATGGGAAGTCCAGAAAAGTGAGGGAGGTGTGCTATTTCCCCTGTTCATTATGGGAAAGAGTCTCAGGCTGTTTCTTCGCTCCAGTTTCTTAGTGACCTAGGGCCACGTGTAGCTGCATCACTATGTCCTCAGCATGCTTGCTGTCTGTTTTTACAAGTATCTTCTGTCTGTGGATGGAGAGACTCAGAATGACTATTTGCAATCACAGGAAGATTAAACATCATTCTCCAGCATACAATTAGTTAGGGGGTGCCTCTTTACCTTGGCAACTTAGTAACAACAAATTTTGGCATGGATTTTGGTCGCGCCTTACCTCAGAAAGCCAGTGTGTTGGCTATCAGGGTGTGGGTGTATTCGTGTTCTACTTTTGGTTTTGGAGCAGCATTCATGAGGAAGTGCTTTCATTTATGCCACGGAGACTTCCAGCACAAAAAGCTGACGATTACAAAAATAGATCTGCAATCACTCTTAAGTTCACAGCAGGTTTTTGCCCAAGTTTATAACGCCACAGTGTGCGAGCATATTTCAGGAACCATCAGTGTGATAATACTGCTTCTACATTCTTTAATGTAACTGCTTTTAAGTCATAAAATAACTGTTTGGCACTCAAAATCCATGTAAATCTTTCTTGACTAACACACTTACCAGCTTCATATAGAAGGTTGCCTGTTTCTTAATTACTGTGGCCTTATCAACCAATCAAGTTGTGTGACATGGGAATGTGGATTTTCACTTGAGGGTTGTTTGGTTTGTTTTGAGGGATATTAAAAAGTATGTATTAAACCAAACAATTATTATAGTAAAAATAAAATTATGTACAGTTTTGATCATTTAATGATTTCAGTTTTGTAATCTCTGAATTCAAACGTAGTGCTTAAAACTGATTCATGAAATCTGCTGTTTAATGTAAGACCTGTTAAAAAAACTGTCCAAAATTCATTCCTAACTGGATGTGACTGGCAATATTCTCTTAAGTGCTTTTGAGAATCACTTTTCAGGGCCAAATTCTGGCTTACTCGTCATACTTTAAAGACAGAAAAAGATAGGCTTGCTTACCTATCCTAGGAATTGGAGTAATTACTACCACTTTTACTGAATCCATTCTATTTAAGGAATAGAAACTGTCTTCTACATCATCACACCCCGTATAGTTGAGAAATATGGTTTGAATTTCAAGTGCCTCATGGTTTTTACCTATCCAAAATAAAATCTCATATATTCATTGCAGATTTTTCACAATTACTCTCTTGTTTCAGATTAACCATGGAATATTCATACATCGATTCAGAGTGCTTTTAGCACATGTTGCATCTTCTCTGCAGACTGTAGGGCTGTGTCAGAGAGAACTGGTGTTTATTCAGACCCTGCTCTCATTTAACCAATGGCAGCCTTTCATTCAGTAAGGAACCCACCTGCTCTAGTAACAGAAACAGTTGGATTTCTTATTGTCATTTTCCCTGAGCATTAATGATGTAATGTCTCTTTGAATAGTACTTTCTATCCACCTTTTCCTGGTTTTTTATGGCTTGTTATTATTGTTTCTGCAATTTCTGTTTGGGTTTTTTGGGGGCTAGAGGGGCAGAGGAGGGGAGTGTTGAGTAATTTCCACACAAAAGTCCTGGGAAATCCTTTGATTTTTCAGTTACAGTTGTACTAAAAACCCTGGCAAATGAAGTATTTGAAGGTGTGTGGATACAATTTAGTGGTTGCTACTCCTGGTAGCCCATCCTAATGTTTCACAGAGGTTTCTGTCACCATACAAATTTCTAAAGAAGCAAATGCGTGCAGTTTCTCAGCAGGTCCCACCACAATGGATTAGTTGCAATTGAAAACAAGCATAGTTTAAGTTAAGAGACCAATTTCTGCCCTTAACCAGCAGGTGTAACTGCTGGCATGGCAAACGTCTCAAGACGTTTGTGGCAAACGTTCAGAAAACTTTCTGAACTGTCACTGCAAGTACAGGCAGGCTGCAGCACCTGGAGTTCTGAGATGAAAAAATCACTTTTCATTGTTAAATGTTACTATGTTGTCACTGGCATCTTAATAATTTAAAGTGCATCTTACCTATACAGCTGAAATTGTCTCTCTTTGTGTAATACAAAATTTTGTAATTGACTTCTTATGAATGACACTGCAGGGCTCAAGTTCCAGCTTCTTCTGTCTGAAATCACTTGTATTTTCAAGTACAGTGTTGGCAATGAATTAAGGCTATGTTCTTACATGATATTTCAAGTGAATCTTGTAATTAATTTTATTTGACAGCATCTGTTGAACTATGTGAAGTGCTGTCAGAATTACTATTTAAAAAGTAAAATTACTGAACTACCATATGTGGCCAGAATAACCAGCATAAACATGCATACAGTTTTGTTCTTTGTGCTCAAAGAACATATACTCATAGAGCCCTGTAGGCTGAAAGGGACCTTTAGAGGTCAGCTGCTGCTCAGTCAGGCCAGTTACAGCAAGTTTGTTATGGCTGGGTCCAGTTCAGCTTTGTGCATTTGGAAGGATAGAAACTCTACAAACTCTCAGGTCAGCATGCTCCCAGTCCTTCACCACTCTTATGTTAATTTTTCTTTTCTTGTATCAAGTCAGAATTCCAGCCTGTGCCTTTTGGCTTCTGTCCTTCAACATTGTAGCTCTGAGAAGAGTTTGGCTCTGGCTTCTCTGAACTCTTACGTTAGGTATTTGTAGATAGCGATGAGCCTTCTCTTCTTCAGGTTGAACAAAGCCATTTCTCTGAGACTCTCCTTGTACATCCTGTGCTTCAGCCCATCTACCTAAGGTACCCACAGTGTATACTTGGTTTTGAATATTTTTTTATTACTGACTTACTGAAATATGCCACTCAGAGAGTCTTTTCCATTATGAAATGCACGAAATTCACCTCTGTGCTCTGTTATTACTAATGGACGTTAGCAGCCTTAGCTCTGTGTGCAGTGATAGAAGAATGACGCCTCTTTAAGAAGAAGATGCCCAAAATACTGCTGGCCATTGTTCAATAGCATATCTAGTGTTGGAAATATTTCTATTTCAGAAAATACGGAAAGCAGGAGAGTCACTTCAGTCACTTAACTATGTTTTAAATAGTTGACTTAGAAAAGAAGGAAGAAGAAATGGAAAAGTTCTGTAACTGTACAAAAGAAGCTGAAACTATTAAAACTTGTTAGGGATTTTCAGTGTGGTTTTTGGTGGTTACAAAACTACTGTGGCAGCAGTCCAAAACTATGTTAAAATGGGAATCCCACATATGGAGACAATTCAGTTGGATGGAGAATGTTGCTTGTCTTCCCATATAGATGGATACTGAAGTGTATTTTATAGCTTGTGCTTTAGCAGTACTGGGAAATTGCCTTTTTTTTTCATGCTGGGACAGCTGCCCAGGTGTAATCCCTTGACATCAGCCAGCAAGGCTGCTGTTTTCAGTTAAGCAGTACACATTTTTTTTTCCAGGAAGCAGAGGCTTATGGCAGTTCACCTTATCTACACAAAAGAGTAAGAGCTAGCATTCCTGGCTAGCTTCTCAGAGCTGTGAATACGATACATCTCCAGTATGGGAGAGCGTCTTAATCAGCTTGGCAGGATGACAGGAACATAGCTGTCATCACTTTAGCAAGCCTTAGCATTTTAAACATGGCTTTAACCACCAGTGCTACATGAAACCTGAAGGCACCATCAAAACGCTGGTCTCTCTCCTGTGATCCTAAAACATGTTCTACAGAACCAGACAGTAGAACAGCTACAGACCGCAATGAAAAAATTTCTTAATTGCCTTGAGAAATCAATTCCTGAACAATACTGTCTTTGTCCATCAATGTTTTCTTTCCTTTGTTTCTATCTTCTCATCTGCCCAGCTAGAATAATTCTAGATAACAGATTTCTTTTATGTCTGTTTCTACAATTAAAACACCAAAAGCTTGAACTTGGAAGACTTTTCTGCTCCCCCCTTGCCCTCCCTCATTTTCCACTGAAAAGAAATGTGATCTCTCCAGGTGGAGATGTTTGGGAGTGCCACTTGGCATTATGTCTGCTCAGAGGCAGAAACTGTTGGAAGGTCTGTGAGTGTTATGGTTTGCTACAGATACAACAGTGCTGTATGTACAGTTCTTTCAAAATGAGCTTCATTGCAGTTTAACTTCTTTAGCCTAGCTTTTTTGTATAACAGGCAAGTCAGGGAACAGAAAAGCTTGGGGTTAATTTGAAAACATGGCTTCCACTTTATTTTTCTGTTTTTCTTTTCTTGAATAGAATTCTGGGATTGAAAAAGCATTTTTATTTGATGTAGTCAGTAAGATCTATATTGCAACGGACAGCACTCCAGTGGATATGCAAACTTATGAGCTCTGCTGTGATATGATAGATGTTGTGATTGACATTTCTTGTATATATGGGTAAGTAAATTGTGAATGTTTTCCATAAAGTTATGTACTGACAGTCTGAACAGCCTCAAAATTAGAGTGGTGTAGGTATAAACAATAATGAGAATGGGTAATTCGCCAGGACAGGGGAGGAGGAAGTGGCTGGCTTCTGAGGGAATGATCCTTCTCAGCAACAAGCACTGCTCCCTGTTCAGCATCTTTTGTGAGCATCTTCCTCTTTCTATGCTAATAATTTCATTTGGAGGAAGAAGTGGGAAGAAACCAACCTAAAATAAAAGGAAACATCATCTTTTTGTTCTCTAGGGATGAAGTCAACAGAAGGATGCCGCCCGTTTTAAAAACAAGTGGGACCATGTTTAGTTTCATTTAATAGCCATTGGCCTCTAATGGACTCAGAGAGTTGTTTCACTCTCACTTCAGTTCTTTGTTTGTCCTCTATTCCATACATGACCTTTCTGGCTTTTTTGAGTTTCCCCTTCTTACACATTATCAAGTGGAAATCTCCTGGGCTGGCATGTACATCTCCTGGCAAGTTATGTTTTCACTGGCTTGGCCCTTGGCCAAATGTAATGCCAGCTATTCCTGAGAAAGGCAGGGGCACATTATGAATTAGTGCATTAAGATGCTTACACTTGGAGGCCAATGCACAGCATGCTTAGAGAGTGGTAGGCTACCCACTGACAGACTTCCGGCACCCTTGGAGAAGGTACAAGGGAGAGTCCTGGTGCAGATGTGCAGTAAGCACTGGAACAATAAATGGTTGAATACTTAACCTAAAATCTCTGAAGTTTGTATATTCTACCTTGTGTTTCAGATTTTGGAGTCATCACTTCAGTAACTGTGTAAGAACTTGTTTTACAGAGGTATAAAATAAAGGATGCGGATTTTTGTAAAGAGAAAGATGCTGCTGTGTAGTTCAAAAGAGTGTGCATTTAATAATTATCTGTACAACACCACTAGTGGGGCTCTTTATTTACAAAATATCATTCTGCCACTGTGGTTTTGTAGCCATTTAACATTTGTCACCAGAGATCTGCTTGCCATCTGTCTTTTGCTTGCCATTTTTTAGCTACAGACTAAAGACATGATATTACAATTCATTTCTTGTCCTCTGTTCCTGGAGCATCTGTGGAACTTGCCACTTTAATATATTATTGAGACTAATGGTTCTGGGAGGTTGGTTATAACTATCTGTTTAACAATATCTGTGTGTGCATTCAGGAATGAGGATAAAATTACAGTGTTACAATGCACAAAAACATAAAAGTGATCATCATGACACAGAATCTGTGAAGGAGAAATCTCTTTTCATAATATGGTGTTGCAAAAGCCAACATCTCATGAGGAAAGTCTCATGATGTCTTAAGCTATCAGTCAGCTGCTACCACTCAAGCAAGGTTACTGGGTTTGGAATTATCAGTACAGACCTGCTGTTCCACATGTTTATGATAAGTCATAATATAAAGCACTGATTAAAAGAAAAGCAGCCTTGTGGTAAATGGGTGGTAACTTACAGAGGAAAAAATAAGGTTCCAGTTCAGGTACTTGGCAGTCAGACAATCTGGTTTCTAGCCCCAGATCTAAGGCTTGGTGTGTGATGGGATAAACAGTTTAATCTCTGTCTTCTTAGTTTATGTAGTGTGTAGTTTGAAGAAGAGTCTCCCTGAAAGATTAAAATGAAGATTTCATAAAGTGTGAGATCATTTTGTGAGAGGACCAATGTAGCAGTACTTTTGTTAGCTAATCTGGTGTCTTTTCTTGTTTGTTTGTTTGAATATTTCTCTTTAGGCTTAAAGATGATGGCACTGGAACTCCCTATGACAAAGAATCAATGGCAATCATAAAACTGAATAATACAACTGTCCTTTATTTAAAAGAGGTGACAAAATTCCTCGCTCTTGTTTGTTTTGTCAGAGAAGAAAGCTTTGAGAGAAAAGGTATTTTCCCCTTTTCTAGTATTGCATTAATTTTCCCTTATATTAGTGAGTTAATGAATAACTGAGGTTGTTCTTGGCTGATAACAGTTTCTAACTGTATCATAAATATTGAGGTAAGTACAGCTTGATAAAGCTTACATAACATGTTTAAAGGCATGAAAGTACTTGTGCTGGCATTAAGATGGGATGAAATCATAAAAGTATTTGACAGCTTTCTGATATGAAAGCATTTCAAAGTTTACATCCAATGCAGTAAAGCTTCCATCTGCAGCTGTAGACTATGTTAGTTTATGTTGATTGATGCTGATTTGTACCTGTTGACACCAGCATGCACATTGGGAACATAATAACTAAGGCAAAATTTTTGAAACTGGCTGATACAGTGGTCTTGCTTTTCTTATATCTGAAAAGAGGCTTTTGAAAAGTTACATATTTAGGACCTAGTCCTATTTAGGAGTGCTTTAATATTTTGCAGTTAAAGTGCATAAAATTTCTTTGTTATCTTTCTGACCCTGGTCAAGGTCAATACTGAACCCTTAGTTCATGATCTCTCTGCTCACCGGCACGATGTTCATTGAGTTACTGGTCTTTGTGACATGCCCTGAGACCAAAACTCAGCAGCGGAAGAGCAAGCTGTCATCTGGGCTTGTGTGCCCCATCTTGTGAGACTAATTCACCAGTCAGTGTTGGTTTGTTTTTGAATGCAGCACTTGTACCATGTCTGCTGGGCTGTTTGACAGCCTGTTGAGCTTTTGATATAATTTAAACTGGTCAAACGTCTCTTCCATACCCCTACCACCTTTATTGCATAGAATGTTGGATGCAGTCACTTTCTGTTGTAAGCATAAAAAGTGTTACTTCTGCATACTAACAGCACTGATTCAGAAAAGACAGACACCATGTTGAATAAACATCCATTAGGGTTTGTCCATAACTATGTGAGGTTGTTGTGTCTGTATAATTGGGACACTTGGTAACGCTGGTCCTTCTCTAGTATGGCTCTGGTATTATAATGGAGATGAGCTTTTTGTGCCTGATGACTTCCAAGCAATATTTTGTCTGAACTTCAGGGAGAGGGAAAATAATTCTTGGGAAAAAAACCAAAGTGTAACATGGTGGATTTAAACCACTTGAAAATATGTATCTCCTGTTAGGGAAATTGAAGTGGAAAATGCTGCAGTATTTGAGTTAAGAAAGCTTATGGCATTAACATTGAATGAGGTCATGAGCTCAGTACCAAAATTCTAAAATTGTATTGTGGTATTACAGAACTGTAGCACTCAGTAAGTCTTCCAATTGACTACCAATATGGCTTTACAGCTTTTCTGTGGGATCACATTCAGCCCACTGACATGGTAATGTTATCTGCCTATTATGTAAGTATCTAATCTAACAGCATGTCTATTGTGTTATTTTGTAATGACAATGTAAGATGAAGTATAGCTGGCTGAGATTTGGTAATAGTTCTCAAGTATCTATTTCAAAGTTTATGTATTGTCAAAAAATGAACATTTCTTGATTAATAGATGCTACTTATTTTTATCACAGTTATTCCGTAAAGCAGATTTCCAAAATGACACCATATTTTATGAAAGATTTCAGTTTTTCTTCTAGTATACTGAGCATTTCTTCAAAGCCCTTTATTAAATTAAAGCTCTGTTATCTGCCAATGAACTTCTATTTGTTTTCTCTTAAAAGTTACAAGTATATTTAATAGCAGACATAGTACCAAGCTGTAATGCTTACTGAATTATTTGTATTTATCAAATGTGCTTTTGCTTAGCACAGAAAAAATTCCTGGACAGTTCACTGAATATGACCTACAGAAGGAGAGTATGGTATTTCACTAAACATAGAGTACAAGCAATGTTTTCATTATCTTATTTATATGAATGTCTTTATTAATATGTAAAACATTTCTGTCTCTGTAGGATTAATAGACTACAATTTCCATTGTTTTCGAAAAGCCATACAAGAAGTATTTGAAGTAAGAATGAAAGTAGTAAGATCTCGAAAACATCAAAGCCACCTGCAAAAAAATAAAAGACCTACTCCCAATGGGACACCAAGAATGCCACTGTAACTGAGGTTTTCTGGTAATGTGGCAAGCAAAGTTTTCATGAAGTTGACGTGACTTCTGCATCTCATTGCACTGAGTGAAGAGGAAAACAAATGGGACTGATGTATTATATGAATTTTTGCTGAACGTTCAGAAAGCACTGTTTAAATATTTTTATCCAATCAGTTTTTTTCATATAGTGAGCACTTTGAGCAAAATGTTGTATATATAAACATTGAGGTGAGCACTTGTAAGAATTTTCTTAATATATGCTGTAAACCTTTTTCATGCCATATTAAGAAAAAACAGCTGTGACAGAAATACTGGGTACATAATTTGCACTTTTTCATGTTTTCCTTGTGGAGTTGGACTTTGATAAACTTAGTTTTTATGGTGATTTTGATGCATGGTGTCAGGTAAAATGTATGCTGTAGTTTATTTACCTGCTACAATCAAATTGGTTAGTAAACAATTAAGAAAACTTGGTACAATGCCTTTTTAAATTTGTGACAGCTAATACCTAACATTCATACAGATCTAATTTCATATATTTTTCAATTTGTAAACTGAAGAATAATATTGAAGTATTACAGCAATAAGCACCTTACCAGGGATCATAACTGGTAGGTAAATATTAGCTTTTATAAAACAGGCTTTTGGCCAAATTTCATCCGGAGTTCTCCTTAACACTGGTCATGCCCTCTCTTGGGTCTGTTTTTATTATTTACCTCAGCATATACCACTAAAATACCTTTCTATAAAGATGATTGTTTTGTAAAATGGCTCTATGTTGCACTGGTATTTTTATAAGGCTTCAGAGGAGTATGTTGTATCTGTACGGCTGGATTTACATTGCTAAGTTTGTGTTGAGAGCCTGCACTTGTAGAATTGGCGCAGTGAAGAATCTGTATGTATTTCCACCCTGGCATTCTGATGTACTGATAAGTCGTAAAGATGTGAGCACTGGGTTCTGATTCCCTCTAACAGGGGTACATCTGTGATTGAAATCAAGACGAGACCATTAAAATGAGGACTGGACAATCTACCTGCTGTAATAATCAGCGTACATCACTACTTTTTATTTTAATATTGAATATGGGCAGATTTAACACAGGATCAGCCAGGACAGCAGAGCACTCTCAAACCTAAAAAGAAGTAACACTTACTTTCCATATTCTGTATTCAGTGTTTTTGTTTTTAATTAGTGATACAAAATTATAATTTCTAGTTGGAAGGGAAACTTTTTTTTTACCAATTGCATGCATAGTCCAGTGGTTTTGTTGGCAGCTTTTGGGAGTGAGAAGAACTTGACCAGAATGAGAGGCAGCTTGCTGAAACACCAGAAACAGGTAAGGGGAAATGTACCTTATTCACAGCTAATCTGCCCCTAGCCAAAATAGCTCTGGAGGCAGGCAGGAGGATAGAACGAATAGCTCCGTCAAGAATTGTGTGATAAGTAACGCAGTTCTAGGTGCTCAGGAAGGTAAGAAATATTGGTAATAGTGAAAACCACTGATCCTGGTGCTGGTATGAAGAACAATGACAGTAGCTGCAGTCAAATCAGAGTGTTTCAAAAACACGGAGTTCAGATTCCTTTTGCTACTGTCACCACCCATCATCTTAGTTGAGGGCAGGTCTCCTGACTAGCCCCTCAGCTAAAGTAATGCAAAGCTGTTTTCAAAGTTCACCAAAGAAGTGATGGGTAAGAGACACTTTTTGGCAGCTTTCCAGTCCACAGGACTTTCATTGAAGGGCTGCCGTAATTTCTGGCCTTGTGTTTGTCTTTCACTTTGTTGAGATCCTCCATTGGGTCACAATCTCTGGCCTCCCTTCGCTCCACCAGATGTAGGTGGCTGTGTGGGACTAAGAACACCTACCAGGCTGGGCCAGATTTTTTTTTTAATGTGTAAATAAAGTATTTCCTCATAATGGGTATGATATGAGTCATAACTAAATGTAGCTTCTATATATTTGGCCTGAGTTCTATGTAGTCCTGCATGCCCTTGTATTAGAGACCATCAGCTTATTTAAGACAGTGAAGTTACCTCTTGTAGTCCCCTCTGGAATTTGGAACAGACTATCTAGCATAATTTAGTGAAGGTGACTTTAGCCAACATAAAACTTCCAATTGGATATTATCAGAGTAAGTATAATTTTCATCAGATCACTTATTTTTCAAAGATAAAATTGAAAGAATGTTAAAAATTCATTAGTTTTAGTGTTTAACTTTGGTATGTTCAGGTTAGGTGATTACTCATTTTACTTTTGAGTAATTTTGTAATATTCTAGCTGAAGTTCTTTTTAAGAACATATTTTAAAACTTGCTTTTTCTTTAAATTTTTTTTTCTTTTAAATTTTATTGAGATTCTAGTTTTTATTTTAAAGAAATTAAATACCCCATGTGCTACAAGAGGCACTTACAACACGGCAGTGTTGATATACCTTTTCTAAAATTAGAAATTGTGCAAGAAGTAATTACTTTCCAAATAGTCCAGTATTTCTAAAGTACCTGATCCATCAGTCTCCAATTTTTATTTATCATTGGAGTTGACTAGAAATGGTAGGGACCATTAATGAACTAGCTATGTCTTTTTAAAACTCTGGTTTACAATAAACCCAAACCAGTTTAGTATCCTATAGACATTTTAAAGTCAGGAGCTAGATAACTATAAAATATTGGTTCCAAGAACTTGTTACAGTTGAGGAAATCTCTGTAAGTAATTCAACAGGCAGCAGCTCAGAGTGTGTAAAGGGTTCTCTGAAGAGTTAAAATGTACCTTTGAGCATGCACTAGAATGGCTATTTAAAATGTTATAGTGCTGGAATATGTTTCTAAAATCCTGTGATTATCAACATGCTGTGTATTAGCAGGGAAAAGTAATTGACAGGAGCAAACTACTCTGATAAAGCGTAATTCAAATGGATCATTTGAGATCTCATGTTTCATGATAGAACAATTTTTTTTCTTGTTAATAATTCTGTGGTTTCTTGCATGTGAAATTCCACTCCTGATGGTTTGATACTAAGAGAGTTCATTATGTGAAAGTACTGCAGCAATTTTTAAAAAGAAGTGTTAACCTACAAACTCCCTCCATTTTTATATGCATCATCAGATTAAGTGGAGGAATTAAAGAAAATAACCCTAAATAGGTCACTGTACACAGTAGCAACTGTTTGCTTTAATGACATATTTACTGTCGAAGTCATTTGCAAGTTATTGTAGAATATTTTTTTCTTAAATTGAACACTGAGGTTTTCCCATTTTTGTTCTGAATTATGTACATGACATCATGTCATGATTTTTTTGCTGCAGCTTTGTCCTGTTCAATGGACAGATCATTAACACCAAAATGTCTTATTCAGATTCTAAATGTTTATCAATAGCTGCATGTGAATTTACTCAATTACAGACAGACACATCAAATTCTCCCATTTCAGCTGTGTGGAAAATGAGAAATAAGCTTGGTTGGGAAGTTCTTTTGGGCTCCTCTGATATGATGGCATATGGTTGACATCCCACTTGATTTCTCACTGTATTAATATTTGCATATTAGCTCATGCACATATCTTCAAATAGCTACATTTAAAAATGACACTAGCAGATTGTTGCTTTTAAATTGTTTTCTCCTTGATATCTTCTGCATTACCTTTCTCAGTTTGCTATCTCTGAATTTCACATTTTGTTGTAACCAGGTCTGATACCCAGTCTCCTTGGTTCCTGCCAGCCTATTCCCTTTGGCTTGTAGGCATTATGAGCCACAGCTAGGTCTTGAGCTAAAAGCTACTGAAAAAATACTGAGTACAAAAAAAATCTAAATTGTAAAAATCCATTACATGCTATTAACATCCTTAAAAAGATTTGACATATTTATGTAATCCTGGTTTGTATGCATGCCATAATATACATGTTCATATTGAAGTTATAGTTTATGTTCACAGTCAGATTTTAAACATTTCTTAATCATCTCCAGAACATATTTTAAAATTAAAAAGATATATAAATATATAAATATGTCCAGGACAAAAACCCCTAGTGCAGCAATCTATCACAATGTCTTTTGGACTAAGCTAATATATTTTTGAGATGGTAAAAGATTTTCATGAGACTAGTCAGAGAAGATACTCTACTGAATATTTTCCTTAATACCTGGGCCTGCTACAAGAAAGAAGGATTATTTCAGAATTGCTGAATAGCAGGAGAAAAAAGAGAAAAAACCCCATTGATGTGCTCTCTTAAAAAACAGAAAACCAAAACCAAGCCAGCAACTAACATGCACTAGCCTAAATTGAGAAGCGTTGGGATTAGACACATGGGTGAGTGCAAACATGAGAGGCAAGAAAAAAAGTACAGAGTGGCCAAAAGTACAGTGTGTAGGCTAGAACATTTTAGTGTATTCAAGCTGCCTTACATAAAATGTTCAAGATGGACATTAGGAGGAATTTCTTCACAGAAAGGGTGATTAAGCATTGGAATGGGCTGCCCAGGGAGGTAATGGAGTCACCATCACAGGAGGTATTTAAGGAAAGAGTGGACATAGCACTTAGTGGCACAGTCTAATTGACGTGGTGGTGGTGTTCAGTCATTGGTTGGACTTGATGATCCCAGAGGTCTTTTCCAACTGAATTGATTCTGTGGTTCTGTGAAAATGTAGACCAAGGAAAGATAATGGGCTTATCACAACAGGCTCAGCCACGGGGAGGTGGTGTGGGTGAGGTCGGTTGCACTCAAAGGCCCAAGTAGTGGTGCCCTGACGGGGAGCAACAGGACAGCATCAAAGCTGCCTTTCCTATTACAGCAGGATTTACCCTTTGTGTAGAATGTTATCTCCATTCAGTGCAAACTAAATGCCATTCTGAACTGTGCTGAACTGAAGCATAGTGTCAGTACAAATATAAGTATAAACCATATGAATACATTCACACTGGAAAATCAAAAAGAATTCTAAAGCAGGAGAGCAGCACAGGGAGAGCAAACAGCCTGACTACATCCTAAAGGAACCTCAGCTTGTCCAGTAGCACCAGATCAAAAGGTCTTGGGACCATCTTTGTCGCCAAACCTTGTGCTGAGAAGTGGAACCATACTCTATTTCTCTGCAATGCCCTTTTCAATGACTGAATTGTCCTCTGGTGAGCCAAATGGTCTGATCCACAAATTGCTTCTCTCTCAATACTCCCTTTGCAGCTGCTTGAACTTCTTTGGACTGTCAGTATGCCATTCATCATGCTGTCTCATATCCTAAGTGCTGAATGCAAGTTTTGCAGCAGAGGCACACAAATTAACTCACTCCCACCAGTCCTATTCCCCTTGCTCAGCACAGTTACCAGCTCTGTTCCTTAAAGTAATTTTCATTTCATATTTCAATTCCACATTTTCTGTCTATAAAGCAGCAGTTGTCATTCAAGTTTTGCATTCTTCATGAAGTCCATTATGCAGAAACTTGAGTATTGGCTTTAAATTTAGTATTCTCTTGACAGATTATAAATGCCTTTCTGCTTTACTCAGTACACCCTCTCCCATGAAAGCTTCCTACTCCCATTAACTAAATGCATTCATAAAAGTTCTTCAGGATGGAAGAAGTTCTTTCCTTCTTCTCTCCCCTTTTAATATTGCTACCATTAATAGTCTCTGTAAAAATCCAAGCTATAAATCTGTAATTTGAATAGTTATGACAACACCAGACTGCACAATTGTTTTTAGTTTTTGTTATTTCTCTTTCAGAATTATAACATTCCTCTGCAGCCTACATCCCCTGTGAGTCTGCATCCCTGTGAGTCACTTTGCTAGACACCTTTCAGCAAGGAAAAAAAAAAGCCTGCAAGCAGATACAGACAATTTAGGAGTGTAAAGTAATAATTTATTGGTTAATATAGGTAGCTATGACTAGGAAGCTACTAGGCTAAGCATTAACATGCTCACCTCCCCATGCAAGACAACAGATGAGTCTGGCTCAAGTGTCATCAAACTGCCATCTTTTGACTCTCTGCCTTTTCCTTCCAGCATTTTACACCTTTTTAACACTGTTGCCTTTTCCCTGGACTGTATGTCAATAGCCCTATCTCCATCTCTGGGTCTGTCTTATCTTGCATGGCTCTGCTGTGCAGCTCTTTCTCTGAAAGTGCTGAACCAAGGCTCTGGGATTGAGCCCTACCAGAGCTGGGCTGTGGGGCCCAAGCAGCTGAAAACGCAGAGGAGAGTGACCTGGTATCAGGCAGTGGAGATCAGGTCAGTACAGTCAGCTGGAGCCCAGAGAGCAATGCAGTTTGCCAGAGGGTAGGCATGTTCGGTCAGCAGAGCCACTCTCTGGGCTCTCCCAACTGTTGTGACTAGGGCTTTAGTCTGAGTGCCCACATGGATCCCTCGTGTCATTGAAGGTGCTCTAGGCACTTCACCTGGCCTCGTGCTGCTGCTTTGTTCAGAATGGCACCAGGATCACATACCTTTCTGCTCTGTATGGATATCTGGCATACCTTAGGATACCTCCGACAGCATCAGATGCTTATTTGTGTGCAACTGAATCAGGCCCCAAATTTCCACTAACCATCTGAGAAACTCCTGTGTGTCGCAGAAACCTACAGGGGGCTGGTGAAGACAGCTGGTAACTCAATATATCTTGGTTAATGACCTAGTAAGCTTACACCAACTGGTAAATGCTTTCTGAGGAGTTTTAAATTAAGAGCCTGCTCACCAATCCTTTATTTCTATTGCTGAGTCAGTCAGAGCTGTATGCAAGCAGCTGTATACAAGCAGGAACATGCAAGTGCACATTAAGGTCGTGAGTAACAGTTTTGGAACGGATAGGGTGGAAAGACTGCTTGATGGCAGTCCAACAGACATAACCCTGACTGCTTTCCCTCTGCCTGATGTGTAATTGCAAGGGCAGGTGCTCCCTTCCCAGAAGGAAGCTTATGGGAGGAAGTTAAAGTGAAGGGGCATGCAGAGCAACTCACATATGGAAAAAGTGACAAAAAGAAAATCTGGGGCCTGAAGCCCTAAAGAGCTCATGAAAAACTGGCTGCATCAGTCAAAGGCCATGCCTAGCCTCTTCTCCTAAAATAGTGGCACAGGAGCAAAATATTTTTTAATCTGAGTAGTTTGCAACTTCCTCCAACTATCAAGTGTGTTCTGCAATTTGCATGGTAAAGGATGTGCACCAGAGAAAATTTCTGCCATTATCTGTAGCTGCTAAAGATAGAGGAACTAAATCAGGGAAGTTCAGAGTCATGAACAGCTGTCGCTTGGACACAGCTTCAGCTTTGACTTGGGTCCCTGCACATGTCTTCTGAACCAGGAAACCATCTGAACTATTACAGCAATGATGCCAGAAGACTGTAAGTCAACTGACTGGCGAGACTCTCCCCATTCTTCAGGGAGTAAAGAAAAGGTGAAAAATATGTACCTTTATTTTGACTTCACATTGTGGAACATCTTGTTAGTCCACACTAACTCTGCACCAATGGTCCAGATCAGGTACTTGCTTGCTTCGTCAATTAAAACAATCTGGTAACTTCTTTCCCCACTATCTTTCTTCATTTCTGAAATAATGCTAATTAAAAGTCACCCAGCAAAGCCCCCCATTTTTTGAGATGGTTGCTTTAGAACTAAGCTTGAAGAACAGACAGTAATTACTTTTCTGAGAGGCACCATCCATCTGTGCAATTGCTACAGGGCATTGATTACACAATGCCACCCTTGTTTTTATCGATGAGGAGGTGCACTTGTTGAATCCAGATTTACAAGGTCTGAATTCACAAAAAGGATTTTAAAAGCTGAGACTGTATTAGTCACAACGAGTACCATGATGATTTCTCTTGCAAGTAGGTCATATCTGCTCCCACTGACAATATAGGCATATGAATATTAGATTCCTTAATTCCATTAGAGTTTAATTCTGCAGCCAACTGTCTGTATTGAAAGGCTAGCATTATAAATGAGGCAAACCCTTCTACATTTTGTGAATTTGTAAAAGCAGAGTGTGATTGCTCTGTACAAAGAACTACTGTATCATAAGCTTCTGTGATCTCAAACCTTCTCTGGAATAAATAATTTGTAGCTGAGTTTATGAGACAGCCTACAAAGCATACAAACCCCACTCTTAACTGACTTTAGGTAATCACTTAACATATTCATACACTGTTGAAATGTACCTCATCTCATACAATTATACAACCTGTACAGAGAAATAAATAGTAGTTCAGTGTCACATTACCTAGCATAATTCCCTGAGATCTGTAAGAATATACACTGATGCATGAGACCTTTGTGCAAAAACTGAACTCCTGTGTCACACAGGTGTTCTGCCTCCCAGAGAAAAGGGAGGTTTTGGGAGTAACTCCCTCTTTGGGGGCTCCTGCTGGGTGCTTCTTAGTGTCCATCCCCCCAACTCTGCATGCTGACCTTTGTGATTCCAATTCCTACTGGCTGAACTCCCTTCTTGGACCTTTAAAATCAGTTCTTCAAGGATCTTACTGTTAAAAATAAGAGACTATATTGACTGAAATGCTTGTAATTCTTCTAAACTGAGGGGAAATGCAGGATACATTTCTGTGAGGTGTAGAGAGCTATGTATATCAGATGCAGCTATACATATATCCATATAAAAATATCTAACTAGCGTGGTCTAGAACACAGAGGACTTAACCCCCCTCTGCAGCTAACTGAAAAATGCAGGAACTTTTAAAGCATGATTTGTTGGGTGTACAGCTAACATCTATTCCAGGCAAGATGAACTCCCAGTTTTCTCAATCAGCTATAAAGTGAGCCTCAGGAAATCAGCTCAGAAATGTGTATCCACAGTCTGCAAGTGTTCAGCAGAATTCTGCCCGTATGTTTACTCTGACTTGGCTTTTCTTTCACAGGAAAAACACCTTCAATTGAAAAATTATTCATTTTATCAAACCTTATGATTGTCATTAATTTTGTAATATTTTTTTTCATCAAAAAGGCCTATATACTACTTTGCTCTGAAGCTCGGTGGATCTATGAATGTCTCTGTTTTCATCCAAAGATAACTACAGAAAAGTACATAGAAACATGAGTAAAAACTTTCAGCATAGATTCAGTGTGGCATTAAATAACAAGATCTTTGTTGCAGCAGTGTTCAGGCAAACTTTCAGTTTCTATGTGCTTCAGCTGAGCATGTTTATTTTTTCACCAAGTTAGATCATATGACAGGATACACAAGCTACATAAAGTGCTGCCAGCATGTAGGATTTGACTGCAATTTTGCTACTATATTTGGTGTTTGGTTTTAAAACCCCACAAGTTCTAGTACAAAATGGCTTCTTCCTGCAAAAGTCTAAACAAAAGGCAGATGAAAAATCCAAAGGGTATTTTTAACCAGAGGCAGGAAGAGGAGGGAGGCTGCTGCTTCTGGACTGGCAACACTGACTATGCAAGAGCTCTGCAGTGCCAGCTCCTCGTGTGCCCCAAGCAACTGCTGAGATGTGGGGCTGGGAATTAAACCCCAGATCTCTGTGTGCTGACTACCTTGCAGGAATCGGCAGTTTCATCTGGCAGTATTCACGTCCTGCAGCTCTGACTTTTAACTAATAGTACCTCTGAAAATGAAAGCAGTCTTGTACTGCTAGCTCTGCACAATATCTCATGGTGATTCCCCCAGCTCCCAGCCAGGCCGCTCTGTAGCTTACTTAAATGGGCAAACTGTGCACCTCTTTTCAGGGTATTTCTCTTGCTTTAAGTCTATTCAGCTCATTTTCAATAGTGGTTAGCTGTCATGCAGTTAGAGTGACTATATATCTTTTTTTAGCTGAAAGCCCAAGTTTCACATTAACTGCAGGTGCTTCCTCCTTGAACTATATAAAATAACACTGTAAGTGCATCCAGCGTCAAAAGCCAGAGCCCAGAAGGAAAAGCTGAACTCCACATTAGGCTTAAGTAGTTCATAATAACTACCACTTTATACTATTCGTGTTGTAATACAACCTCAAAAATTATCTTCAGCCAAAATATATTCCAGAACTTTTTACGTGGAAATCCAGATTTCTGAATGCAAAATACCTCTCTCCTACTTTGGAGAAGGGCACGATTTAGTGACAGATCATCCCAATGCCCTTCTCCAGCTGCACAGCAAGGTGGCTCTGGAAGACAAGGAAAGATGGGGCATACTTACGACCAAAATAGTTTGTGAACCCAACAGCCAGTGCCTGCAGCTCAAGTGGTCAGATCAACCATTCTTAGCTAGAAATGCTGAAATGTCATCAAGAGTTGTTGGCCATTTAATGTACCCTTGGGTGCATTTGTTGTAAGAGGGAACCTCAAGGTCTGATGCCACCTTCTCCCATCTCTATATATTAATGACCCTTTATATTATTCATAGTGCTTTGTCCTGTAAAAAGAACACTTTGCCCCTTTGAAAATTCTGCTAGTTGTTCAGGAGGAGTAAAGTTGCTTTCTTTACTTATTGCTATTACCACATCACTGTGCAACAGAACAGGAAAGGGAAGACTAACTCATTGTTTTGTAATACTGGGAACATGATGAGGTGAAAAATACGTACCTACTCAAATGTTTTTATTTACAACTGCTTGCCATTGCTGTTCAGTCAAAGAGAGGAAAAGAGAACTAAGACATCAGAACATAAAAATTTAATTTTCTTTAGATGATTATGAAGAATATAAAAGTAACATGAAATTAAGGGCAATTCATTTCACAGACGAAATTAAGTACAGTGTGAGCTAGATATGAGCTTCAAACTTATGCTGAAGACAAGCACGTAAGAGGTTGTTTCTTATTTACTGCTTGTACTGAATCAAAAGGAAACAGAGACTGCTGAGATTCTGACCACTTTAATTTAGATATTCTCTTAGCTATATATTCTTAAAAGTGCTATCCCAAGAGTATTACGCCTATAACCAGGTGGAAGAGAAACAGTTGTAGATGCAAATATCCCTCTGTCAGTGTGTCATGAAAAAGGTGGCAGTCAAGTCAAGCTCTTGCTGATAATTCTTGTCTAAAGTAAGAATCACTGGCGTATGACACCACTTCAGTCTTTCATGATCCTGAAAACCAACAAACAAGATACTATTAAGTCTTACAGTGAAGTCTGTTGGGCGGGGAGTGCGTTGGGTCTGTGGGTTCCTGGAAGCCTCTTTTCCAAGCCCCCAGATTTCAAACCCATCGAGGTCCGGAGGCACCTCGCCCCATCACCTCTGCGGGTCGGGCCGGAGCCGAGCCGGGGACGCAGAAGGAGCATTTTCACTCGCGCGGCCGCCGCGGCCCGGC
>VZTF01002608.1:624338-674424 GCA_013397755.1 Cnemophilus loriae | reverse complement strand
ACCTCAAGGTTCTCAGGAGTCAATCAAGGCCAAGCACAACCTCAGTATTCTCAGGAGGGAGTCAAGGCCAAGCATAACCTAAAAGTTCTCAGGAGTCCTGAAATCAGGGCCAAGCACAACCTAAAGATTCTCAGGAGTGCTGAAATCAGGGCCAAGCACGACCCAAAAGTTCTCAGGAGTCCTGAAATCAAGGCTGTGTACGACCTCAAGGTTCTCAGGAGTCAATCAATCAGGGCCAAGCACAACCTCAGTATTCTCAGGAGTCAGTCAAGGCCAAGCACACCTCAAGGTTCTCAGGAGTCCTGAAATCAGGGCCAAGCACACCTAAAGGTGCATCTCCATCTGCACACCCTTCATTAATAATAAAAATATCTTCACATCCTCCCCAGGAGGGACCATAACCCACCCCAAGGCCCACGCGTGGCTTTGGGGCCTTGGTTCTGCAGCCTGGGTGGGTGGAGAGCCAGCCCAGGAAGGGACACTGGCTCACAGATATTTGTGCCTTGTTGGGACTTCCAAAAGTGTAAATTCCCAAAATTTGGAGTGTCAATGTCAATTCAGTTACATATTGTATGTAAGTCAACGTGTGGTTTCGATTCTGGGAGCATTTCTCTCCCGGTATCGTTTTCCCACGGGGCTGAGTTTTGGCTCGCTCTGAGGGAGGCCAGCAGGCACAAAATGATGGTTCTGTGCCTTCCTAAAATCCAGGTTCCTTCCAGAAGTCCTGCCCCGAGCACCTCACAGTGCAGACAGGCAAACAGGACTTAGAGGATTTGTAGTCCCCTGTTAGGCTTCTGCCTTGCCACACACAGAATAAACCCCTACAAATAAGATAAAGTAAAAATGAAACGGCTCTGTTAGATTTAATGAAGTTACTTGAGACAAAGCAGTTCCATGAAAAGGCTTTTTTTAAGAAGTAACAGCAAGAGCTCAGAGAAGTGCTGACTGCAGGTACAGTTCTAGCCAATATTAAGATATATTTAGTGATTTCTAGGGAAATATTTCCTCTGGACAAGGCCAGGAGCCACTTTTGCTCCTCACAACTCCACGGGCTGTGTCTGAGCTCTGGTGGGTTGGAGTTGCAGAGAAGGCAGCAGTTTTTATCACATTTCTTCTGGGCTGTCTCTTGTCTTTCTCCCCAAATCCTGCGCAGTGCAGGATGCTGCTCCTCCACAGGTTTCTCACACAACCACCAAATAACAAAAGCAGGCCAAGGAAAATTGTCCAGAACAAATAATGGTGTTTGGAATATCATCAGGTAAAAAAACCCACAGCCTAAAAGAGTTTAGGGGTTTTGAATGCTGGGCCATCTCCACCACATCTCCACCTCCTGGAACAACCATCCAGCAGCTGGATCCACGTACAAAACCAGCTTTAAACCCAGGGAGTCACTCCAGACCAAGGCCTGGCAGGACAAACCCGGCTCTGCTCCCTCTGTGACACCGAGGAGTCACAACATCCCTGTGTGCATCCCTTCCCCTGCACCACATAGAAATGACCTCCTGCGACCCCTGCACGGATAAAGGACGTGACCCCAACCTTCTGCTAAAGAAATTCCTGCTCTGACTTCAGCGCGAGCCTCGAGCCCAGCCAGGGCAGAGGAATCAGTGCCTGATCTGAGGGGACCTGGGAAGGACCTTGGAGAGGAATCAGAACACCCTGAGTTGGAAATGCCCCACGAGGATCGTCCAGTCCAACTGGATGCACAGGACACCCCAAAATCCCACCCTGTGCCAGCAGAGGAGCTGTGTAGTGCTACACATCGGCTTTGTAGGATCCTGGATCCCTGTGGAGGGGAAGGAGTTGTTGTACAGACAGAGAGAGCCCTGAACCTGCTCTTTTCCCCTCAGAACATCTCCAGCTCTACGAAATAACCCTGATCTCCTGTTGTAGGAGGACAGACAAACACGGGTCACTCCAGGGACTGGGAAGTGCCAGGCAAAATTCAGGAAAATGAGGAAAATGGAAAGGTTTGGGAGGTCTCCTGCGGAGCACATCCTCTCAGAGAGACCAGAAACTTACAGCAGCAAAATTCAGAGCCCTTCAGAACCAGTCTCTATCCAGTCTCCAGGAAAACAGTGGCTCAGGATGGGCCCATCCCACGTTTTCAGCCCTGTCGAAGCCAGTGGAGGGTGGAGGGAAGGAGGTGGGAGCAGCTGAGGCGCCGTCGGCGTCACCAAACTCGCCCTGAAAGGAGATTTCTTCCCAAGCAAACCACAGGACAGGCTGGTCCCCTTTATATACACACATGGACAGCTGAAATGGTCTGAAATGCTTACAGGTTAGAAGGTCTATACAACGTTACACCTGCCACAAATCAAAGTAGAAAAGTTTTACAGCACATTATACAGGTCCCTCTAAAGTCTAAAAAAAAAAAACCATTGACTGAAATCACCATATTACAAGAAGCCATCACTAACAGACCATATAATACTATTTCTTTTTCTTTTACAGGATCATTACATACAGAGTAATTTAAAAAAATCACTTTTTAAACAAGTATACAATTCTCACTTTAAAATTAACTGGTTAATAAAATTCTGTGCAAAACAAGCCAGCCTCTATAATTAAGTGAATTTATTTATTTCTTTATACAAAAAAAAAAAAAATAAAACAACCAAAAAAAAGTCCTTTCAGAAATGTGTCTCCTTTTCTGTGATGGTGGAAATGGTGCCATCTCCTTTCAGTTTGGCATCGCAGTCATTTATTGCTGCAATGTAGGCTCCTCCTCCGAGCTTGCCCCGCATTTTCAGGTCTGAGCTAGGTGTAATCAACTTCCTGAATTTCTAGAAAATGGGAGAAATTGGAAATCGTTACGTTTTTCTTGGTCACAGCCACATTAACAGATCGATTAGAAGAGGCTTTTCTTTTGCATGTCTGCTTCTCATTTATTTCCCTGCTGTGGGCACATCCTCAGACCTGCAGGCCACAGGATAAATCTCCCCAGACCAAAGAAGGCAAAGCTAAAACCAAAGTGAATTTTCACGCTGATTTAAATCATGAAAGATGCTCAGCACTGTGCCTGTTCTACAGGAACATTTTGTTTCTCATTTTATCATCAATGGATTTCCACTGGAAAAAGCAAATAAACCAGAGACAGCCAAGGTGTGTTGAGCTGTGATAAAGGAAAATATACTTTCTCTTTTCTAGCAATGACATCCACAGCGAGGTTGCTGCTCACAGCAGGATTTTGGCTCCCCGAGAAGCTCCCAGCTGTGATTAAAACAATCCTCTTGTCATCCTTGCAGGGGAAAGATAACGACCTGTCTGCAGTGCTGCAGCTCCAGCAAAGTCTGCTCACCTGCAGGGACAGGTGAGGCCAGGGCATTGAGGAAATATTTAATGTTTAGGTACGTGCAGACTTCCTTTTTTGACACCCTAAGAAAAATATTTCATGGAAGATTCACTTTTAGTTTATATGCCCACAGTAAAGATTTCCTAGGCAGTCTCCAGGCTGTGTTTAATCAGCTGAATGGAGGCTTTGCAATATGGACAAAACGAGGCTTTTCTGCAATGCTGAAATCCCAAATGGCTGAATAAGGTTTGTGGGTTTGTTTCTTCCATTACTGCCTCCCTCCCTGCCTTTCTTTGGAGCTCCCACAGAAACGAGCAACCTTCCCAGCTTAAATTTGATAATAACCTCAGCCAAGACCTGAGCTAACCTGACACCAAATGTCAGAAAATTCCACTGAATCTCTTTATTTGCCTGAGTTTCTCATTTAGAGAACTGAACTCAGGAAAACTGTCCAGAAAAGAAGAATGTGGGCAACCCAGCTCCTGGAGAAAATCCTGGCAGCACAAACCAAAACCATGGAAAAGGGCAGCTGACCTGAGGGAACGGCTGGTACAAACTTCGAGGGATTTGAGTGATGTTACAGACATTTTAAGCCACAAATTGAGCTGGGACAGAGCACCTTAATTTAATAGTTTTGGTTAGTTTAGGCCAGGTTTCAATCACTGGAGGCAAAAAGCCCGACAGGAATTCAGAATAAACTAGAGAGAATTCAGAATAAACCAGAGAAAATTCAGAACTCTCCTTCCAGCAGCGACTGAGAGCCCTAACCCAGGGAACAGGGATGCGGCACTGCTGCTGTGAGGACTCCCACCCCCTTCCCAGCTCTTTTTCCAGCACCATTGACCTGCAAACACCTCTCACCTCCATGAAAGTGCCTTCTGTCTTCCAGAGCTTGATGCAGATCCACAGCGGGATGCAGACCATGGAGGAGAGTGCCATCATCCAGCCGATGCCGTAGCCCCAGTCAGGGTAGATGTACACGTTGTTGTATTTCAGGGGCTTGTATTTCACCAGGAAAAAGATGAAGATTCCCTGAAACAAGGAGAGACGTTATCAGAGGTACCTGGGGCAAACCCTGCACGTGTAACAAGGATTTGGCTGAGAGTTTAGGCCTGAGGAGGGAGAGCAGAGGGAAGCTCTTCACTCAGAGAAAAAAACCCACCAGCAACGTCCTCTTTTCTGTACAGCTTAAATAACACATCTCAGAGGCTCCTGCAGAAACGAGCAACCTTTCAAGTTTAATCCTATTTACCTCTTGATGACAATAAACCCTGTGCTTTGATGGCAAACAGCACCTGGGCAGGAGAGATTAAGTTTTGCTGCAGTGAACCAGCTGTGATTAAGTGGCACGAGCTGGGTTCTCTCCAAGCCGTCACGATGGAAAAGGAAAGCCAAGATTTTTGAAGTTGCCTTAATCCACTGTGTGTATCTGCAGTTTTGCAGGCCAGTGCTTTCATCCTGCCAAAAGCCCTAAAAAATCTGTCTAAATTTCTAATCGAGCAGCTTGGACCATTTCGATGTATGAAATAGAGAAAAGCTACCATGTAATTTTCTCCAGAGTGGTGAGACGAGTGTACAAGAGCAAATGGTATAAAAGTAATTTAAAATTTGGTGCAAACGAGTCTGAAATTTTCCTGTTTGCAAATGGGAACCTGGATCTCCAGGTGCCCCAGCTGCTGTGGTTTGCAGTTGCCATCGTTTGAGTGTTCCACAGCTGGAAGGGGTGTTCACACCTAATTCTCAGTTTTAAGGGCAATCAGATCATGCTGCTTTTGGAACTTTGCCCCCGTGACACTGCCACAGATCTCCAGGGCTGGCAGCAGCTTCCTTCCCTTCCTCCATGCCTCTGGGATGGGCTTTTGGCCTCTCCTACTACTTTTAAAAGTAAAAAAATGTCCTGTGTCCTTTGAGAAATGTCCACTCCCCCAAAGAGAGAGGAGAAAGGAGGAGAAAGCAGCGAGGGACTCAGCACGAGTCTGGAGGAGCTCGAGCTGTGTGTTGGCACACAAGGTGTACTAACTACAGGGAAAACCGTCTCTCTTGTCCTGGTAAATGTTCATTGAGGACCCTGGCATTATTTTTTTTCCTGTGATTGTTCATACTGAGATTTTTCACAGAATATTTAACAATTTTTACAGACCTTACAGAGTGTTTTTTATTTGAAATACGTGCTACGAATCAATAGGCATTTCTCTCAACTGTTAGCAGCAGCAAAATTATTAAAAACACGTACAGAAACCCCCTTTTTATATCCAAACCAAGTTATTTGGACATTCTGTACTTACTGCACAAATACCTGGAGTTAGGACCATCCAGCACCATTTAATCAACGACACGGGTTTGTACCCAATCATGTCTTCAATGTTCTCATAAAAGCGATTGCTGCCTGCCCAAAAATCAAAGGAAAAGCAGATGTAGAGTGCACAGGGAAGGGGTTGGCCAGGTCGGGATTTAAAGCAGTGAAGAGAAAGCACAGACAGAGCTGGGAAGGCTGAAGCTGCTGCCTCTTTCCCTGGAAAACTCCTCCCTGCCATCTGCCCCGTGCTCGGGGCAGGGGTTGATAGAAAATCCCTGCTGCTATAAAAACTTCTGGTGCTATAAAACTTCTGTTCAACTGCCTTTATTTCCTACAGATCATCGTATCTCTAATCGGAGAGGGAGATTTGATTAGAGTGGCACAAGCTGTCACAAAAATATTAACATTTCATTTAGTTCTGCTCTCCACTTTCCTCCACACCTTTAGTTTTGCTTTCCTTCAAAGCGTGTACAAACCTAATTTATTATTATTTAACCTAATTTATTCTGCTTACTTGATGTATTCTCTTCGTTGTAGAATCAGGTTGCAAAAAACTCCAGTTAAAGAGTATGTATTTTATATAAAAATNTTTTTATATAAATATATTTTATAGATAAATATATTTAGATGCTACGAGCTCGTGTGTGAACCCAAGGATAGCTGGGCACATGTGACCTGCGTTTCTGTTTTATAAAGTGAAATTATCCATCCAGAGCGGGCATCTTTGTGGAGAAAAAGGCATTCCTGATCTTTTTTGGGGGGCATGGGAACGTGCAGGGCCCCATTCCATAAGGGCACAAGGTTCTCACTTTGCTTTTATGCAAAGAGAAAACTCGGATAAGAAAACCAGAGCGATTTTCAGGCACTCACCATACACCCAGCCTATGCAGACACACTCAAATATGGCAACAAAGAGCAGGCACATCCCGCTGGCTGCATAGGAGTCAAAGAGCTGAAAGACATACATCCCACCCTGGAAGAGAAAACAGGAAAGGGAAAAAAAATATTGGGTTGGCAGCAGGAGGAATATTTCATAGCAAATCTGTTTTAATGACACCGTCAAGCTGTTGGCTCCCCGGCAAGCTTCCTGCTCAAGGTGGTTCCGTCTCGAACAAAGAATATTCATTTCTTGGGGTTTGTTTTTTTTTTACTCTACACTTGCTTTAGGGTGGTAAATCTGGAAGGCAGAGAAGTAAATTTGATTTTTTTTTTTTTTGGAAAATGCTCTCCCACCTCCCTGTTTTTACCTCCATTTGCTATCACATCGAGCTGTAGATATTCCCGGGTGCCTCTGACCTCCAGATGCTGGTTCTGTGTCTATGCTATTCATATGTAAAATAATCAGTTAAAATGTGGGGAAAGAAGGTTAAAACTATACCAGAATCCTCCTCTGAGGGTGTAAGGACTATAAAATGAGTAAAATGACACAAAAAGTGTGAGTGTAGCTCATAGCTCTTAAGCCACATGACTGAAACAAGTCTTTATTATCTGTCACAAAGAAAAAGAAATAAGAATCCTCCAATCGATAACATTATGGTTAAAATAATTAAAATGATATGGATAATATGACACTCCTTTTTATGTGAGATACTGGATCATTTATCACATCTGCTTTTAATATTGAAATAATGAGGAGGAGGAGTCCCCAAGAGAGCATTTCAATGGAAAGGAATTCCAAGGAAGGAAAGAGGGGCTTGAGATGAGCTCCTCAGTTGGAATGCAATGTTTTTTGGGGAGCAATGTGATCCATTACATCTCAATTTTCTGCAGATGGAAGAGAATCCTAAAAATAAGAAGAAAACTAAATTTCGACTGCAAAGTCATCAGGGTGAGGCTCAGCAAATACCCGAGCAAAATGCAAATTTAGAAATCAACCAACTAAGGGAGTACAAGGTAAGGACAACAAAACTCCTGCAAGGATATTCCTGCCAGTTTGAGAACTTGTTTCCCCTTCACTCTTCATGTTTTTATTTCCTTTAGCCTGTATATCTTGATAATATCTCTCAGTGCTCTCCCCAACACGTGCACTGTGGAGGGGTTATTCCAAAATTTCCCATTTTTCGTAGCAAGGAGGATTTATCTCACTGAGGGCAAGAATGATTCCAGGTAAATATAAAGTATATAAGAATATAAACCTTCTGTTCAATGCATTATTTCACCCAGAGCGTCATATCTCTCATCAGAGAGGGAGATTTGATTGGTGTAACCAAAATATCAAATTTTACAATTTATAAATAAAATATTAATGTTCCAAGTTCCAGATTATTCCTAGCTGGAAGGGACCCACAAGGATCAGGGGATCAGGAACGGCCCACCCAGGATGGAGCCCTCGACCTTGGCGTTATCAGCCCCAGGCTCTGACCACCCAAGCTCATCCCAGTGCCCACGGGAGGGACTGACACCCTGGGAATTTTTGGGTTGGAACATCCCAAAGCAAACACCCCCCTTTGTTTGGATAAAAAATTTCTGCTCAGAGACTGGGTGCACTGACTGGCATGGCCTGCTGATACAGAAACCAAAGATGTTTTCATTTTCTCTTTTCACTTTACTTCATTTCTTTGTTGTTCTTTCCATCCAACACGTGGTTGTTCCTGCCCAGGGTAAGCAAGCAGAAACCACGAGCAGTGTGTGTGGTTGGCTGGTGCAAAGCAGATGGAATTTCCTTGGCTAAGCTGTGCATTTTTGATTAAAACATTTCCTAAGCTCAGCTGATAAAACAAGGACACTTTTCCCGTTTCAGATATTACGCAGGAGCGAGAACGATCTCTCAAATATTTCGCTGCCACATTCCTGACAGGGAGATTTGTCTGTGGCAGAGGTTCTCGTGCTTTATCTGTTGTGATTACGAACACGAATTCTTTTCCTCTGTTCAAGGCAGCTCTTACCTCGGTCAGCATGACGAGGCCGAGGAAGTAGGACACGATGGAGAGGCCGAGGATGAGCAGCTCCCTCCTGTAGCCCCTGCGGAACACCTTGGGGTACATGTCCACCACAGCTGTCACGATGCTTTCCACGCACACAAACTGCAACGAAGGACAGCAAAGATCCACTGAAATCTGTCCCCTCTGCTGCTGGGATCGGGATTTGCCACCGAACACTTCAAATCTCCTCCTAGGTTTTCATCACAGAGGGTGGGTGATCCCGCTCCCTAAGCAGAAGCTCAAACTGAGAGGAACATTTTAGACTTAAAAAGGCCAAAATTATGGATTTCTACCAGATTCAAACAGCTGGATTCATTAATATTATCCCAGAGTGCATTTGCCCTGTAGCAGGTGGATTAAATGAAAATTAAACCTTTCAAATGTGGTTTGAATGGGAATTTAATAATGTACAAACCCTTCATGGGATCACGGCACTCCAAGCACTTTTGCCAAGCACCTTCCAACCTGCCAAAGGAGCAGCAGGGTTTTGGGAAGTCTCTCCATTTACCAGAAGAGAGAAGTTCCCCAGTACCTGCCCAAGCCAGGAACTTCTACCAAAGGAGGGCAGGAACATGTTCAGTGTCTTTAAACATCAGCCAAAAGCAAAAAGCCTGAGTTTCTGACTCAGGGCTCTGGACAGGGTTTCTAAAATAGAGAGCCCCAAAATTAATGCCAAAAATAGACATTGGAATAGTCAAGAGCACAATCCAGAAACTGNAAAAAAAAAAAAAAAAAGATTTTTAAGAACCTGTTAGATCATTAAAAAGAGCAGTTATTAAAACATTAAGTTGAATGATCGGAAATGTCACGCAGAACAAGCACTGCTGAGCTTTGGAATCATAAACTTTCTGAACCCAGTCATGCCAAGGGCTGAGCTGCATGCTAAAAATCCCAGCCACTTCACATTTTTCTTCAAGCAGCTTTTGCAATTTTTACAGTCACAAAGGGACAACGACTTCTGTGCTGCCCCTTGGCTGCAGGATATGACTACACATTCCTTGCTGTGGTATCTTGCAGTAAAAATACACCATAGAAAATTACATTGTCACTATCTGATATTCAGCTGCAAAATCCATTGCCAAGTGCTTTAAAAAGGGGCAAAGACACGCTGCTATTTTACTGAAGCGTGAATTTTAATCAGCCCTGCTGAAGTTCAGGCTGATTTCCATGTTAATAATGAAAGCTGGAGTCAGGCTGAACCAGCCTTTGCGGTGAATCGTGAAGGAATCTCCAGCATCACAATTAAGATTTTAAATAGCAAAGAGTGAAGTTAGGGTTCAGTCTTCCATCAGGTTGATGCTGTTTGGGTGTGAGTTCCACGTGCTGGGGAGGCTGCCAAAGCACTGAAACGGGGTTTGTGTCATACCTGACTGTCCAAGCCCAGGAAGATGAGCATCATGAAGAACAGAGCTGCCCACAGGGGAGACAGAGGCATCATGGTGACAGCTTTAGGGTAAGCAATGAATGCAAGCCCTGGTCCTGAAAAGGAATAAAGAAGGAAAATACTTTCTACCTGAGTGGGCAGGGGGCTGAGGTAGAGTTCAGCTCCTGCAGAGCAGCCTGAGCTGTGGGAGAACAGCCCTGCAGACACCAGAATGTGGCTCTGGCTGAGCAGGGCTCACTCAGCACCACTCATCGAACTCTTTGTAGCTGGGCACAGCCATTTTCTCACTTCTCCTCTTCCCGCTCCCTCCCCCATCCCACTGTGGAAGCTGAGTGGAGGAACAGCAGCGCGGATGCTCAGCTGCTGGGGAGGGCCAGCCCACCACAGCCTGATTCTGCTTTCACGGCAGAGGAGAGGAACGAAACCCAACACTGAACACCTTGACAAACTCTACATCTCTCATAGTCTAAACAACTGATGCTGAAGCTTATCGGAAATGGAGACCTGCTTGGCACAACTCTGCCTGCATCCTGGCCAAAGGATGCTCAGCTTCTCTTCAGACATCCCAGGGCTTTCTGTTCCCCTTTTTTTTGTGTGGATGTGCAGCGCTACAAACATCCCTGAATAAATCATAGCGTGTGGTCCTGTGATTGCCTTATATAACTCAGGAACATATCCTAGAATCTTTATTTTTTCCCTGACCTGGTGCAAGGCAAATGTTGGTTCCCACCCTGCTCTGTGGTTTTGGGTGCTGCTGCTGCTGTGTGACATCAATTAATTGGCCCCACATTTAGAGAAATCTTCAAAACGGGACATTTTTGTAACAGCACTGATAACTGCTCAGATCTGCTGAGACACCTTCTCACCTTGCTCATGTTCTTCTGTTTTTATTTATCAGCTGCATTTATTTTATGAAGCCAGCCAGCTCTCAAAGCAGGGGCACAAAGCCAATAAAGTAAAACTCAGTGCTCCTGCTGCAATAACTTCAGTGCAGACCTGTCACACACTGCTGCTTCTCCATTTAAAGCAGCATTTACAAGCTCCTATAATTAAGTGTAAGCCAGCTGTATTGAGGGCTTTAGGAAAAGATCAATATTTTCCATGAGGGTATCAGTGAAGCTCTGCTTGTTTTGCAGTTTTCCTGGGATTAACTCCATCAGAGTCATTTCTCCTCCTCAACAGCTCAGCATTATACATTGGTTTTTTGGTTTTTTTTTTCTGGGCAGCTTCCTGTTGTTTTTCTTCTGCTTGAGGATGTTACACTCACAAAGCTGTAACCTCCACTGGATGCCCAGCTCCAATGGTGGTTGTGGATGGTCAATTTTTCATGAATCTGGGCCTGCGTGCCCTTGTGGTTTCTCATTTTAACAACTGCAGCTTTTTTTTCTTTAATATCCTTTTTCATTTATTTTTTTTTTTCCCCAGACGGAACAAATATCTGTGGATTTCAGTCTGTCTCAGTGAAAGAAGATGGAATGCAGATGAGGATTAACACTCCCAACTGAGTTTATCTCTGCTAAGCAACATTCTGGATGCTCAGCTGGAGTGAGTTTGCGTAGCAGGGGCTCCTTGGATTTACGGATTTGGTTCTACATTCATATTTTTCACACACAAATGTATGGCCACAGAAATAGTTCAGAACTCTTCCTGCAGCAGTTGTTGCATTGAGTCATCTCATCCAGAGGGCACGGCACAGACCATGAGCTCTGAGCACAACCTCTGGGCGTTTTTTGTTAACTCCCAAATCTGCTTTTGGAACTTACCTGATTCTGCAACTTCTGCAATGGGCACGCCTTGTTCATAAGCCATAAATCCAAGAACTGAAAAGATAGCAAAACCAGCAACAAAGCTTGTGCCACTGTTCAAGCAGCAGAGCATGATGCAGTCTCTGAAAATATAAATAAAAAACACTGCAGTTGATCTCCAGAGCTGGGGTTTCTTTCATCTGCTGAGCCAGAGGATTGACAGAACCCTGGGCTGCAGGAATGGAAAGCAAGTTGTTCATTAACAGTAAGGTCCCAACTCAAATTATTCCTCAGAGCAACCAGGAATTAGCACGTGCAGGAGGACACCATCACAATACCCCTGGCTTGTGTTTTAACTGCTGGAGTTGCAAACTCACTTGCTGTTTTCCAGTAAAATCTTTAAAAACCACATAAAACTATTGTAATAATGGTTCTAAGAACAATTTCTCCATAATAATTGTACTAATATATTCCAGAGGGTATAACTTCATTTATAAACTCTATAAAAATGGTATCATTTCTTTCCGGGGGGGAAAAAAAAAAAATCCTGTGTCAGATCTCAGCTCCTTCTATCCCAGTTACAGAATACTGGCAAAATATATCCATGCAAATTTGGTTTCTAGACATATTTAAGAGGCTGTGGGAATGAAAAGCACTGTACAGAACCTAGGAAGTGTGTGCATGCCTAAAAAAGGTGCCTAACAAGAGGCAAAGGCAGTGCAGGGCCAGGGATCTCTCAGACAAACACGTCCCACACTTCAAACCACGACAAGGACAAGGCCAAGGTGAAGAAGGATTTCTTTGCCCGGACTGGAAACGTCACAACAGTAAATCACTTTAAAGAAAGGGAAGATCCTCTTGCAGAAAGGTGTGATTTCCCCCAGAGCCCAGGGAAATGTTGTTCATGCTGCTCTCAGACAGCTCTCCAGGCGTGATAGATGATGAGGCAGCGATGATTTCTCCTGACAGTCACTCCTTTAAGACTGTTTGCCACGAGAGACAGCTGTGTACTTGAGAAAGGAATAATAGAACCCAGACATCTGAGGTAAATCAGGGTTCTAACCCACTGAAACACAAGGCAAGCCTGGAGCTGTCTCAAGCCCATCCCTTAATCTGCTTTATCCCCATCCCGCTGTGACACTGAAGCAAATTTTTGTGCAAGTAATCAGTAAGAAGAAAGGACCCTGTAAAATCCAGCAGGTTCTGGATGCACAGCTTCAGTAATTCAGCAATGGATCACCTCTTTGTCACAGATTTGGTGCTGAGAATCGGAGACAATTCCTACTTTAAAGCCTTGGCTTTTATTCCCTCAAAACTTCTCTGCTAATCTCTCTGTTTTGCTGTTTGTCTCATTTAGTGTTTTTATCCTGTAACATCATCTCAAAGTGAGGTTCCAGCATCTTGTTCCTTCACTGATGAGCCCTGCAGTGTCTCCCACATCTCTCCAAAGCCCTTCCGACACCCCTGGGACTCACCTGAGCACCAGGCACACACATTGCCCTGGAGGGAGCAGCCTGACACTCCTGATCTGCAGAGCCAGGGATCAGCTCAGCCTCTGGGCCACGGGAGGCTTTGGCTCCCTCTCATCACCTCAGCTACACTTCGTTCGAACTATTATTTTGGGAAGGTTTTCTGTTTTCACAACCATTTCAGAGTAAAAATAATCTCTGTGGCACAACACCTACAAATTGCTAAAATATGCCCAGCAACGGAAAAAAGTGGATTTTCCCATTTGTAATGAAGACTCAGACACGGACAAGTGCAGTGATGTTCACACTTCTGTCATGCCTGGACTCTCTCTAACACTGTTCATTTGCAGTGAAATACTTGCTGAAAATACAATTCTAGCCTTTATTTATTTGCTTTTCATAGGAAATTCTTCCCGTGGTTCTGCCCAGGCAGGCCAGTCCTACACTTTGGATGTTTTAAAGCAAAATAACAATCCCAAAGAAAGGACTGAGGAGCACAGAGGCCTTTGTGCTTTGCAGAGAAACAAAACAATGAAAAACCAGCCCCTTCCTGACCTTCTCAGTGCATCTCAGCTCTAAAGAGCCCTGGGGGGACTCTCACCCCACCTATCTCACCTCAGGAACTGGTGAGTTCAACACTGAGAAATTCAAACTAAGTGTGATGAAACCCTGTCGATAAGAGAGGTCAGAAAGATGAATTTTATAATCCTCTGATGGGGGGAAAAGAGAGATCCTGCTTTGGGGGAATGCAGCCAGATGATGCCTCCACTGGGCACAGGCTGTTTTCTTCAGGTAAGATTTGCTTTAGATCATTCCCTGCTTCAAATGCAGTCTGAAGAACCAGGTATTTCCTTCTGAGGAATGCTGTGCACAGGATATTTGAGGGCTGCTGGTTCCTGAGGGGGAGATAAAGGCTGGGGCCCCTGGCAGGGTCTGCTGCTCCCTCCTGAAGCAGGTCCAGGGGCAGAGCTGGACAATCCCACAGAACAAGAGGATCCCAGGGATCTCCACCCTCTGGCAAAGCACAGCACCGTGGGATAAATTATCTGCAAGGAAATGGGAAAAAGGGGATTTTCATCCCCTCCAGGCAGTGAGGTTCCTGTTCTTTTCAGGTGACACCACCCCAGCTGAATCTTTTCATCCCCAAGGAGGCAGTCACAGACTGAACACAGCTTCTCTGGGGACCTTAATTAAAATATAACCTCCAATTTCCCTTCCTTTGGCTTTGCAGGAATTCTACCAACCCCTCGACTCCTGGATTTTACCCATAGGCAGAAGTAACCTGTAGTTCAGAGGTTTTTTTCTGCTATGGGAAGAAAAACTGGAAGGGAGATCTGGATCCATTGATTGTGAAACCAGTGAGTTTTAAAACACAAATGCTCAGGAACCATTGGAAGGACAACATGATTTTTTTATGTGCACCCTTGGCAGGAGGACATCAGAGCCTGACTGAAGCCCAGACTGATTTCGAGTGAAAGGAAAACTTCAAATTTTTATGAAAACGTCACATTCTTCCAAATTAAACTCCTGCCAATCAGCTGAATAATTCAAGATGTGCATCACTTCTCCTCTCCCCTGCTTCTGAAAATTCATCCTGCCCTCCCTAAGGAGCTTCTCCGAGCCCACAGAGCCCCTGGCATCCCTCCAGTCCCTTCCTTACCTTTATGCATCCCCTCGAGACCAATTCCCACTCCTCTTTTCCTCCTAGACTAGAAACTTGACCAAGGCCAAATCTTCAGGTCTTAAAAGTTTTGCCCATGTGTGAAATCACTCCTTTATCTCCTGCTCCACGGTGGGAACGGGGGAGCTGACCCTGGGCTTGCACCTGGGAATGGATTTGGGATTCTGAGCTGGCTAAAAATCCCAGGAAACATCAGTACACCTGTCTTTTATCCCTGTGGGGAAACGCTGCCTGCTGATGGCACTGCCAGGGCTTTCACCTTCTCAGAGGAGTCACTCCAGATGGAAACTCTGGGACATCCAGGGAGGAGCTGGTTTTATGTCCTTCAATGAAAGATACGTAAGGATAACAAAAACTAATTTCCCGTTCAAAGATATGAAGTGACTTCTGCAATTCATTTACCACGTTAACGAATTAAATCAGGTTCAGATCTTAAATTCACAACACCCACGTGCAGTTCAGATTTTCCCATTTCCCCCTGAAATACCTCTTGCCATTATTTTCCACTGCAATTTTCCCTCAGGAAGTAAAAACGGAGTAAAAACAGAGCAGAAAATGTTTATTTAATATCAGACTGTGGGGATTGCAGGGGGCAACCCCCCAGCTTGATTTTATTTTTTATAAAGTACTGGTTAGAATACAAAACTGTGCTTTTCACATCACAGCCCTGTTCATGTCTTGCCCTGCTCAGCTCAGCCACGTTCTGCATTCCACTGCTGTCCTACCCCTTCCCTCAGAGTCCTTAAGAATCACCTGTCAGGACACATTAACATCCATTTCCTAGCTGGGAAACTTGGGAAGCGTTTTTTGAGGGGAATTGTGGAGCCTGCGTGGAATAAAAGGTGCTCTGCTGCAGCCTCCTGCTCGGGAGCTTCAGAGCAGAGTTTTACCAGCTGAGCTGCAGGGTCAGGGGGAAGGAAGGAAGGAAAATTCCATAAATCCAAACTCCTGCTTTTTGTAACGGGTTACAAAACCTCAGGAAAAGCATTCCTGCACTTCCCGAGGCAGCGACAGTTTCTAGTTGGGATACAACTGGAAAGAAATAGAAATAAAACTGAGTAAGAGAGGAAAGGAGCGGTGCCTTTGCTAAAGCATCACTGGTGCTAATTAGGGAAAAGATTCATTACCAGCAACTCTGAAGATTGTAGAGGACTCACACCACTTCCTGCAGCAAAGCATTTTGTCTTGCTAAGACACGAAAAGAAGGAGGCATTTCCTAAATCTGCCTCCTGAGCTGTCCAAGTAAAACTGTAATTTAGAATTTAAATACTTCTGGAAGGTTCAGGGGTGGTATGTTTGGGGTTCTTTCGCTTTTGGTCTGTGTTATTTCCTTTATAGAAATAGGAAATTTTAATTCTCTGTCTGGAGATCTGAATGGAGTCACTACAACCAAACTGTCCTTGCAGGAATTGTAGGAAAACGGATTCAGTAACTATGGATTCCAGAAGAAAAGAGCAGTGCTCGTCTTGCTGCCCGTGCCAGTAACACGGAATGGGGATTTTGTGCAAGTCACATCCTTTGGGCATTGATTCAGGGGAGATTAAAACCTCCTGAAGTCAGTGGCAATTCCCTCCTTGGGAATACAGAGACAAGCCGTGAAATGCTGCCCATTCCCTCTGGGTCAGGGCCTGCAAACTTCCCCAAAAAATGGGGAAAGGTGACAGTCAGAGCGTAGACCAAACTGAGGTGAGTTTTAATGACTTTTTTTTGGCAGTACTTTTTAAAAAGCAGCTTAAACAACGCGCACACACACACGCAATTACACCTGGCTGAAATCCTGTATTTTCACGTGACATTCGTATCCCTGTGTGTACTCAGGGCTTGTGCAAGGGTCAGATTTGACCGAAAGGGATGAAAACACCACATTTTGGAGCAGTTCCAAGAAACGTGAAAGAGCTTTGGGGGCTACAAAACCACGTGCGCGTGCTCGTGGTCATCCATGGGAACAGGAAAAGGGAGGTGATTCCAAGGGAAGCTTGTGGACACTTCCAAATGCCAGCCCACCAGCAGAAGGGCAGCGTGGAAGGCGTTACCTGTAGCAGTTGTTGTTGTAGTTGTTGTAACTCCCCAGGGCTGTCAGGCACCCCAAGCAGATGGCGTAGGAGAAGAAGATCTGCGTGCCAGCATCCACCCACACCTGGAGACAGAGAACAGGGAGAGCTTCGAAAAACAGCCAGGAGAAATCACACTCGTGCAAAATATTGGCTGCCAATCTGCACGGGCGGCTCCGCAGCTTAACAGAGTCTGGCAAGGCTTTTACAAATCACAACCTTAAAAGAGAAATGTGCTGAGAGGGAAATTCCCCTCCCCACGCCAAGGGTGTAAACGAGGAGTAGCTCAGCTGCTCTTTACAGGCTCAGCCTAAAGTGGAAAGGGAGACAGAATTCCTAGAGAAAAACCTCACCCATTAAATTCTTCAATGGCTTTTATATGGTTTTAGTAATTGAATAGAATCACCTGCATTTATCTCACTCCCGTTGGACAGTTCAATTAAATAATAATTCAAATTAAAAAATTTAGTGTGAATAAATGCTCTAAAGACAAAATGTGCCATTCCTAGATAACACATAAATTAAGCTGGGGAAAGAAGGGATCACTTATCCAGGGGAAGGATGGTTTTAGCAATATTTAATGGATCCAAGAGGCACAAGGCCAAGGTTCTGGTCACTGTACAATCAACAAGTAAAAGTTCTGTAGAGCTTAACAAGTCAGTATCTTTGTAATCTCATTGTGAGAATATTTATATCCTAAAGTGATGCGAACAATTCTAAATCAGACAAAAGGAAAGGGAAGCTTGAGCTGACCCAGTGAGATTCTTCTCCTCACAGCAACCTCAGAACATTAAATGAGCAGGTTCATTTTACTTTAAATGTACTGCAACGAAGCAATTTATTTCACCTGACTAGTCTGGGTGTGTTCCCACTGGAGGGGGAAGTACCCCTTGAAGTCCTGGTTTTTCCATGAGAGTGATGTGGACAACCCCAAACCCACAGAGCTGCATTATTATTTCCAATCCAATAAAATCCTGGGATAAATATCTCCAAGTCCTTTGTTAAAGCACAGCAATCAAAGCACCAAACCCTGACAGAGGCAGTGGCTGTGCAGCCATTCCCTGCTCAGGGAACAGGGGGCACAGGGAACGATTTCAGGACTAATAACAGCCATCAAACCCTCGTAAACACACAAATAATAATGTGTTTGTTGTACACGTGATCAAGTGAGACCTTGGTCTCTGCAGTTGTTGAGCGTTTCTGTGTAGAAATAACATTAAGATCACATTTGATTTACATCAGTGGCTTAAAGGGTTTCACTGCTGTCACCCTGAATAAGACACAGCTGGTTACATCCCAGAGCTTCACCAGCGCTGAGGAAAAGCTGCACACGGAGAAGCTTTTGACAGACAGGCCCTTTAACACGACTGGAAGCTCCCAAAAAGCTGCGAGGAGCACGGGTCAGCTGAAAATGCACCGTCTGCCGGGGCCCAGACAAAAGCTGGGAAACTGGATCAGCGCACGGATCCTCCCCTTTCTGTCCCTCCACAGCTGCAGGGCAGGGCAGAGCACTCAGAGGAGCTGCAGCCCTTCCTGGGGGCACGGCTCCCACAGCTCTGGTTGTCCCTGGAATGCCAGTCCTGGTGGAAGTGGGGGCAAAGGAGAGCTGTGCTGGAAGGGAGAAGCTGCAGAGCTGCTCGAGCAGAGAGCGAGCGTCCCTCCATCCCTCTGGAGCTCCCGTGTGCCCAGACAGAAAACAGATCAAACTCTGGCCACAAGTGATGCTATTTCCTTCAAAGGAAACCAAAACTGTGACGTCCCACAGGGATTCAGCCTAAAAAGTGGCAAACACTGTATGAGAAACATCTTCTGCAAGGAAACGTTCACGTATTCTGTAAAACTGGAATCAGACTGAGGAGTGTTTTTGTTGCACTCTATGACATCGATCCAGAAATTCCCTCAGAAGTTAGGGCTGATGTTTAAATAGGAATGGAGAAGCAATTTTATTTGCTGAATGGAATAATACAATCAGTATAGCTTCTTTTGGATTGTATACTCAGAGGACCAGTGATGTTTAATTTGTTCAGGTTCCTAAAATGGCAAAAAGGGATCAGCAAAGTGGCAAACAGGAACATCAATTCAGAAACCACAGGTAGAGTTTCTGTGGCTGAAAAAACACGAGAGCTGGACTAACCCTGGCGTATTTTTGCCAGACATGCCAGCACTTCAAAGCCATGCAGGTGACATTTCAGATCAGTTCTCCATCTCCTTGCCCCAGCAGGGACCATTTGACATTCAGCCTCAGACTGCAGCGCTCAGTTCACGCCTGGAGAATCTGGGGAGGTGTCAAATTGTTTATTAATCAAGGTCACCCCAGTTTGGTCATTCGCAAAGGGCACCTCAGGGGAAGTTGTTCTCATTCCAATTTGCAGCGGGCACAGATGGGCTCTTGTAGACACCAATCCCAAATCCAGGTGCCACCCAGGTGCCACCCAGGTGCCACCCACCCGGCTCACGGCCACAGAACCATGATGGGTTATTTCTGAGAGTGCTGAGCCAGCCTTAGACCAGCAGCTGTTCCCTTTTCCATGGAATGAACGTAGCACAGCTCTGCAGAACAAGGATGTTCTGAAGGGCAGGGACACAGAGGACACGGCCGGCAAACCTGGGGCAGCAGTGGGACTAAAGAGGACTGAAAGGTGACACAGCTCGATGCTTTTCTGCCAAGAGTAAAGTCCAGAGGAAAGGACCTGGACCAGAGAACACCCTGTCTGTGCTTTATGAAATCTGGACCTTAAAAAGCCCTCGGTCAGTGAGAATTAATTCAATTTAGCATTCACAAACTCGGGATTGGAACTGTTTCATAGTTCCTATCACCTCCTACTTTAAAAGATGGGACTAAGACATCGTTAGCTTTTTTCATCTCATATAAAAAGTTTCCATGCCAAAACAAGATTCAAATTAAAGCACAAAACCTTCGGTAACTGACCCTAATATCTGAAAAATCCCAATGCCAAGGGACAGAACCTCTATAATCTCCTGTGCTATGTTTTCCACCCTTGTTACAGTTACCCTCTAGCCACAGTGCTGAGCACACAGCGCAGCCACTGGACAGGGATCATTCCCTTCCCCAAGCCCCTGGGATGAGCTCTGCTCCCAAAGGGAGAAGGGGATGTGACTCCATGGCATCCCCTGTTTCTCCCAGCAGGAATGAGGCAGGACAGCGAGAGGCTGTGAATCTCCCCACGTTGTGGGTGGGAAGGGAAAGCAGAGCCGCGTGTCCAGTTCCCTGATCCCCACGCCAGGGCTTTCCCAGCCTCCAGGAGCATCTTTCCTGACTCCCACCACGAGCTCTCACGCAGCTGGGGCCTGCTGAGAACTCCTGTTGGTACAAACCATCCCACAAAACAATAAACACGAGCGTTTTCTACTAAAAATGGAAAGTGCTGCTGTGCAAAACCCAGCTCTCAAGTCTGGCACTGCCCCCGTTTTCAGTCTGTCTGGGTAACCTGAACTCGGCCTTCTCGTGGCAGCTCTAGGACACAATCTAAACTTCCACGAGTGTTTTCTCTGCCCAGGGAGATGAACTGAGCTGGCCAAACACAGGATGCTGCTGTCTGGAGGATGCCTTGCCTCCTTTGTGGCTCGTGCGGTGAAAGCAGGATAAGGAAGGAAGAAGGGGGATGTGCTGTAGTGCAGACAACAGAGCCCTGCTCTGGAGAATTAGGTCCTTTTCATGGCCCTGCTGTAAAGTTTCTGTGGGATGTTATGGCCATAAATCACTCCAAGCAACCTTTTCTCACGTGTTCCTCGACTTGGCTATCCTCTAATGGGTGTCCAAAGCGAAGGACAGAGTTAGTGAGCACTCACTGTTGCAGATAAAGTGAATTAAAGTCACTTCTTGAACAACTGAAAAAACCCCCACGGTTTAACAAACCAACTTCAGTTTGAAAATCTCCAGAAGAGTGACAGCCCCTCATTTTACCCTCAATATAAATGTCTTTCTGTCAGTAAGACGGGGTCATGCCATGCACTGAAAATAAAATACCCGAGGTTTCTGAAGCACGTGGCCAGTGCAGAAAGAAATCCCTTGCAAAGGGATTTATTTTGCTGAGCCATTTTTTGTGATGATCAAGCCCTGTGCAGTGAATTTAGAGGGCCAAGCAAGGAGTGAGAGGGATACAACAAAATACTGCATAACTGTCCTGAGATGAGCTCAGTGCCTGAACAAAGCAGAGACCTCAGGAACGAGCTGTGATGTGTTGATGTTGATTATTTCCATCATGCATGGAACAAAAACCAGTGGTGCTCACCTGAAGGAATATCTCTGAATTCCGGGGGTTTCCTCTAACTTTTTGTACCTTCCCTTTACTTTCTGTGCTCTCTGGATATATTTTGTACAAGCTACAGTGCAGCTGTTATGAAATCTTTCTGTGGGTGCAGGAAGCATCTCCCAGGACACTCTGACTTTAGCTGGCACTTCCTCCGTGACAAACAGCTGAAGAACTCAAAAAGCTGTTCCCTGTCTGGGCAACGTGGGAAAATCAGGCAGCTATTTTCAGCCTGATCCTCCTAAAAGATAGGCAGGGGGTTTTTAAAAAAGAAAATCTATTCTGTTGTCACCTGAGCAGGTTCATTTCACACCCCAGGGGCTGAGGTGCAGCTCCTCGCGTGGGGGTGAAGCAGCACACACGTGCCCCCTTCTCTTTTGGCAGCACTCTAAATTCCATGTCACGTTTCTCAGGGGCACCAGCTCATTGTGACACTGCTCAGGTGACAGTTTGGGGTTTTGGGGTTCCAGTGTGGCAGCTGAGCTGAAGGAGCTGCCACATCCCAGTGTCTCCACATAAACAGGGTCAACAACGGAGCACCGCGAGGAATCTCCCAGTAAATAAAAGGAATATATTGTTCATCTGCCTCTTTCCTACAGCTCTGTTTGCTTCCTTGAGTATTCCTGTCAAAATCAAGGGCATTAATTTCCCGTCGAAGCCCAAGCACTGGCTGGAATGTGCATCCCAGGGGTGTAGCACCATAAATATCCACTTTTTTCCCCCTCATTCTTAACAGTGAGGTCGAACACCAAAGCTCAAAGCATCCCTCATTCCAGAGTGGTTAATGACAAGTCCATCATGAAACACTGCCTGAGAACATGGGAGAGCTCACAGCCCAGTTAAAGGCTGTGCTTGCTCTTTAAAACACGACGTTCCAAATGTTGACAGTCATTTATTTCCCATTTTGTTATCAGGGAACGAGCAATCACCCCAGGTTTTCTTTTAATTTAAATTATTCATTACGTTTTGATGAATCTCAGCAGTGTTTGTATTTTAAAAAGCAGTTTGCCTTCGGTTTCAAATGAGAATTTTAAAAATAAAGCCGTGGCTGTCAGGAGATAATAAATGAAATTTCAAGGTTAGGGCATAGAATAGGTGCAGAATTTTATCACGAATGCCTGAATAAAACAACCTGTTGCCAGATAGGTTTAGGTGTGACAGGAGTGTTAGAAACCATCAAAATGTGAGGTCTTGAGCACCTGCACTTAAAGAGGGGCCCCATCAGACATGGGGCAATTAGCAACAGGTTTAATTATGAGCACTAATAGAAGCTTTTGGGGAATTAAAGGGTTTCAAAGGTACCTGCCAGACCTCTTCCCTAACAAAGGCTTCCCTCCTCTCCTCTGGAATGAGGTCGGAGTGGTTCAAGCACTGCTGCACCAGCTCAGCTAATTTCTGACATAAACTACCGGAAAGCCCCAAATAAATCCTAAAAAAAAAAAAATTAGGATTAAAAAATGCAGTTTCTAATAGCTTTGGGAAGACGCCAAAGTCCCAATTTCACCCTGAGCTTTCACCTCCGATACCCTGGGAAGTTCTTTTCTGTCAGTGGATCATTCCAGCTGCTTTCAGTGCCCAGCTGGAACACCTGCCTGGGAGGAGCTGGGACTGAAAACCAGGGGGAATTTCTGGTGTCACCCCACAGCAAAGGTGAGGTGCTCGTGCTGTGAACCTCCACGCACAGCTCAGGCTTCACTCACGTGGAGAAACTGATCCCACCAGGATGTTCTGACCTCGCTGAAGCTCCCCACACAGCCAGTTTTACTATTTTCTATTTACAGCGCTCCTTTCTCCAGTCTTAGATCCCAGGTCTCTTTAATAAAGGACAATTTTAGCCCCAAGATGAGCTTTTGGTGACACCAGGGAGCTCAGAATTACTCTGCTGCTTGCAGAGTGCCTTCACAGCACCAGGGTGATGTGCAATGAAAAAAATCATTGCCTAAATTGCATTTTATTACACTTCTCTGCTACAAGCCCCATCTTTATATATATATATATTTTTTATCTATATATATATATATGTATGTAAATATATTTCCAGGAATAATGCTAAAATAGGCAGCAGTGGAAGACTGAGCATTTCACCTCTGATCTTATTCCAATAAAGTGATTTTTTTTTTTTTTCTGGCTTTCTCATTATGAGGAACATTCAACCACATCACGGCCTCCTCTGCTGGGCCTGGTGTGGCAGCAGGAGGGAGCAGGGGTGAGAAACAGGCTGCAAACACTGCGAGGGAGGCAACGGATCCACACCCGGCTGCTTCTTTTAACCCTTCCCACGTTCCTTAAGCCGAAAAATGTTCTATATTCACGTGACACCCGCCACGGAGGCGGCCAGAGGTGCAGTTTGGGGTGTTCTCAGTGCAGAATGCTCGGCGAAGCGGACGGAGAAGAGGCTGAGGCTCCACGCCTGCCCAGGCCCGCTGGGCAGGAACCTGCAGCACCTTCGGGCTCCGCGCAAAGCGCAAAGCGCGATTCGCTGCCGTCGAGCCGAGTCCCCTGCGCGGAGGCAGGAAGGATAAAACGAACCGTTTGCATTTACTCCCCAGTCACTCTCTCGCAATCAAGGGAAATTTTGTCTCGAATAGCAGCGAGCACAGAAATCAGCTGAATGTCTGCGCTGTGCAGCCGCCAAAATTCGGAATGCGGAGGTCAAGGTTCCGTTCTATTTGCAAAACAACCCAAACACTTGGAGGATGCAGACGTTCCAAGGGAATAAATCCATTCCTTGCGAGCACCCTGCTGTTCCCTGACTAGCAGTGCACTGATTAGATCTTATTCCTATCAATCCTGCAGGCAAAATCAAACAGGGGAGAATAAATGTTATTATCTTAATTTTCCCACATCTTCAACACAGTTATTGTACCTGTATAGTTTTTCATAGTTGACTATAAAATGGTCTTGGTATGTATTTAAAAACAACCTACAAATCTTCTCAACAGAGTTATTTCAAAAGACATTTTGTGTTTAAAAATCAGGCAAAAAAAAGTTATTTTGCAAAATTAAAGCAGCTAATCCCTGGGGTCCCAACGAAAACCTTTTTGCTGAGTATGAAAATACAGTTTTCCACTTGGAACTAAAATCTTGGAATACCCAGTGAATAAAACAGATATAATACAATTTTAAGGTAATTTTTCTGAGTAGAATATTACTTTAGCTACAGACACAGGTTAAAGCTCTGAGAATTTTTAGGATGTTTTTCACAATAAACGACTCTGGATGTCGCTGCCTCAACAAATACACTTTCAGTAGGGATACAACATACTTTTTATATCCTTATTTTCCAATGAGTACAGCCCTTTAAAAGTAAGCTTGCAATGCCTGTTATCCTCCTTGCATTTCTTGAACCTGTGCTGGGAGTGTGAACGTAGAAAAAATGAGGATATAAATCAGACTATCCGCTGAAGATGTGCCTGGGGCCGCTTGAAGTGACAACATTCTGACAGTCAGTGATGTAAAAGTGTTTGGTGTGATGTTGGCCAAGGGAAGCTCAGCTCCTCCAGGCTCATCCAGATGGCAAAAAATAGCACAAAAATATCCCTCAGTTATCTCCAAGCAGCCTCAGCTCCAAGGAGCTGTGGCTGAGGGCAAAGCTGAGGTGCCTGGCTGAAGGAAAGGATGGAAAAAAACCACTGGATCCAAGCAGCCTGGCACCGACCACGTTACCTAAAATAAATCAGCTTTTTAGCCCCTGCCCCTTGTCCCCAAATGCCTTCTTGGGGGGAAAAAAAAAAAAAATTATCTCACTCAACTCAGTGGGAAATGCCATTAAATGGGGAACTGAACCCAAACAAAATATGAACCGTGCATTGTGGGGAGGCAGCAACAAAAATGGTGCGTTTTGGATCCAGGAGGGAGTTTGTGCCTGAAGTTTACTACCCAGGGCTTTCTGAACAACACAGCTTCTGAAAGCACAGCCTTCAGCAGAGCAGCAAAACACCACTTAAACAGCCAGGCAGAAAATGGCTGAATTAAGCTCTTTTTCCCTCTCTTTAATGGTAGTGGTTCTCAAAAGGCTCGAAGTAGGTTAGGGGAAGAATAAAACAGCTATGTTTCCAGTGTCTACCTGACAACAGCTTTTGTAGGGGTGAATAATTACATGAAAATCACTTCCTTTCCACCTCTCTTTGGGGTTTCTGTGGGTTGCTAGGCAGTCCCTCTCCTACCTTCTGCTAATGTCACTTCCAGAGGGCTGAATACAGGATATTCAGTGGGAGAATGGAAACTCGGGAGAAGAAGGACCCTAAATACTCGCGGTTCTGTTTATTCATCGCTGTCTTTGGAGGCCAGCGCTATAGCTGGGATCGCTTTACACATATTGAAATGCTAATTTCTCCAGGGGAAGCTGTCAGCCAAGTACCACCCGGTTAAAATGGGACAGGACCTTGCTCCACACCGGAGCCACACCAGTTGCATGTTCCTGTGGCAGCATCCAACGTGGAAAATCAAATGCTGAGGGTCCTTCAGGGACCTACGGGAGGAATTCTCTTCCTCCCTCTCACTGCTTTTCATGAGTGAAATATTCCTACGCTCTTTAATCCAAAATTTTGGGGTATCTTGGTGATTCCAAGAGGAGCAGCCACAAGGTGCAGTTGTACTTCCCTGAGTAAATCATGGGTGAGTCCACAGAGAGGAGGGGGCATGAAATCCTGGCACAGGTTCCCAGAGAAGCTGTGGCTGCCCCTGGATCCCTGGCAGGGTCCAAGGCCAGGTTTTGGAGCACCCTGGGCCAGTGGAAGGTGTCCCTGGGTGATCTATAGGATCCCTTCCAACCCAAACCACTCTGTGATCGTGCGTGGGTTAAAAAAAGAAATCAGCTTTATCCAAAACATCCCTCCCCACGGCAGAGTGCTGGCTGAGCAAACTGGGGCTGGGATGCTCCCTCCTGAGAGCAGGGATGAGTGGCTGTGGGAAGGGCAGCAACCAAACCCAGAGCAGGGTTCTCACAGGTCTAAAAACGTCTTTGATTTCCAGTTTCAGCCTCCTGAGCCTGTGATTCTCTTTGATCCCGGCCTCAGCAGTTTTCATCCTCAAAGTTACCTCACTCAGCCTGGCGTAACAGACAGGGAAGAGGCTGGAGGCTTTGGATTCACTTCTGTGTCAGCATTTTCTGAGGGCAGGATTCAAATCCCTTGAAATATGTACCAGCTTCCCATTAATGTAGTTCTGGAGCACATGGGAGGAGATACCTGGCAGTACACAGAATATTCCAGAGGTATTAATCATATAAAATCATTTCTATCCTTATGATAACATGATTTTGGGAGGGTGGGGAAGGAACAGTTCTTTTGTGTCTGAGTGATAGGAAATGAAAACTATCTTCAGTGTATTGGTAGCTTAAAATTGGGAATCTGGCAAGCTGGAAACACTTTTAGAAAGGTGTTTATATTTAATCACAATACCTCTAGTTAAAAGGTATCGATAAGAGGCAAAGTATCATTAAATCCCAATATCTCTTGGGAGCAGCACCCTTTTCTTCACTGACTCATTTCTCCTAAGTGCAGAAGTTCAGGGCAGGAGGATGCTCTGCACTGTTCCTCTGGGATGTTCCTCTGAGTTCTTGGGTCTGGAAAATCCTCCCACCCTCTGCAAAGATAAAATCACTGACTCCTGAGCAGCCCCATAGCCCAGTTTGCTGGAGAGGCCTCTTGCCTTAAAAACATCAAAAGTTTTGCCTTCTCCTACTTTTTTACTATCTCAAGCTTCAGGAATTTGGAAATAAAAGAATTTTTTTTTCATTCTGTGCATGATATGGAAAAAGCACAAAGACTAACCATTGCCTTCCTTTCTCTTTTCATATTTCATATATTTCCATGTATATTTCATATATTTTCAGTGTCCCAGAGGCACCAGAATTTCCCAGGTCTTTTAGGCAGCCTGTTAATGTCACTTCCTAGAAATGATAAATAAAGATGCTCAATTTTTTAAAAATACATGCAGGAAGTGCAGGCAACTAATTTTTAAAATGAGGGTGTTGATTAATGTTCCACTTTACTGAAACACTACCAACAAGTGCTCTCAGGATGAGAGGTCTGGCAGCTCCCACATCCCCCAGAACGCACTCACAGGGGTTTCAAAATATTGACACCCAGTTCCACTGAGGCACTGATGGGAGAGGTGACCCTGATGAATTCCTGCACTGCTCTGAATCCAAACCAAGATGGTTTGAAGGCCTTTTTTCTTCAAATATTCCTTTTGTGTTACACCTGCCAGAAAGCAGAGCTCTGGGGTGGGTTTGGCTTTTAGGTTTTCAGGGGGTGTAGCAAAGGCAGTGGGGTTCCATCTCCTCTCACCACCTTGGTCACTTCAAGATATCTGATTTTTATTACAGATCTGCTCAATTTTAACATCCCAGTGACAAAACCCCTTCTCCAGTGGCTTTTTTATTACCTCCTCTTACTCCCTTTAGCGTTTCCTCCAGCCTGAGGAACGCTGGAGATGCCAATCGCAGCATTCAGGCCTGGTATTTGAAGTATTTGCAAAGGGGAAATGTTCTGGTTATGAATCATTATTCAAAGGCTTCACTCAGAAATGAAGAGGGAGATGTACTTGGGTTATATAACATCGGGTGAAATGTTATTTAATCGAACTCCTTTAAAAATAATAATTCTCAAGGATTCTTTTTAAGCCACCTGAAGAATACTTATCTGCAAACTGCACTTCTAACAAAGGATCTAAAAAGAACAGCTCAAAACAGAAGAAAATAGAGTTATAGAAGCATGAGGATAATTCGATCTAAAATTCTTCCTTTTCTTGAAAACAGCCTAAACCTTGTATAAATACCTGCCACCAAAAGATCCTTCCAGAGTGGGTTCAGTTTATGTTGGGAAAACAGAACTCCTGCCTGTAGAAAAAACCCTGTGCACCACCAAAGAAGGTCACACATCAAAAGCACTGCTTTTTCCCCAAAACACTGCAGTTCCTCCCTTCAGAGGAGCCTCTTTTCTCTCTCTTGCTTACACGGGGAGTGAAAACCACTCCACTGGGGTTTTTGCTGCTCTTCAGGAATCCCCAGGGATTTTCAGTGAGCCCTGAAGATCCTACTCGAGCTCCAAACTTCGCCTCGAACATCTTTAACGTCAAATTCATCACGTGCAAATTTCTCTGTTTAAGGTAAACCTACATTTAGCACCGTGCAGTTTTAAAAAACAGCAAAAAGAAAAGGACGCTCAGAAGAGAAGGAATCTGCTGCCTCACTACTGAACGCTTCAAAATTTTGCATTTTTGCATTTCAAATAGGTGAAGTTTCTGCAATGTTAGGGCACAAAATGTAAAAAAAAAAAAAAAAATCCCATCCATTTCCAGGAGCTTGGATTTTACCTTGCTAGAGTTTGCAGAACTGGAATTCATGAAAACAAGAAATGCAACTGAAAAACTGCTTTATTGGCTTTTGAGTGCAGAAGTATTTCTCCAGCTTAATTAAATATGTGAAGAGTTAATATATAAATATATTCTACTACTCTAATGAAGCATTTGCTAAATTAAGGGCTTGAGGACACAATATGCAGAGTAAAAATTAAAAAAGAAAATACTCACCCCTTACATTATAAAGACCATAAAACTGAGCTGGGTTGCAATAATCAAATGTATGCTATAAACACTCATCTAAATAAAAAAAACAGCCTGCAGGAATATATTTAAATTTCCTAAGCAGTAAGGCAAAGTTTGTCTCACCAAAGCTTAACTGTGTTCATTAGAGCTTTGTTCCCCTCAGAAATCCCTCAGAGGACAAAATTCCCCGACTGCCAAAGGAACCCTGCAGGTGGCAGTGGGGTATGAGGCCAGTTGGAGAAAATACGGGAAAATAAATTTATACACAGACTTTCCCCCCTTGGATCAACTCACAAAGACAGAGAAATTCCCTGCTAAGGTCCCTGCGTGACCTTAGGTCACCCCAGGTGTCAATTGTGACCTCGGGTATGCAGGAACACCTCATTAACTCCTGATTAACAAAAGGGAGAGCTTTGTCAAGGGATATCTGAGAGCGGTTTGGTTTTGCGCACCACTAACACAGCTTTTTCCCCGGGCTGCATCCTGCAGTGAGCTCCAACAACTCCACTCCGTTCCTTGGATGAGGATGGGACAGGCGATGCAGGGCGAGCCCAGCCCCAGGGGAAGCAGCTCTCCTAAAACGTGCCCTTCACGTTTGTATATATTTTTTTTTCTTGTTTGTTTGTTCTCACGTTTTCCACAGCAGCAGCTCCAGCACTAAAGGCTGTTTGGGGTGCACGAAACATTTCATTCCCACTTTCTCAGATCAGATCAGATCCCTCTCTCCCTGCTGGAGATACTCTCCACTAAGAGATACAAGAAACAATGGGAAGGATTCCACTGACTGATGAAAGGAACGAGAGAGGCTTGTCTCTACAAACGAACTGTGGGTCTGCTGATAAATAAAATTGGGTACTGAGAGATGTGAGAAGCAATGAGAAGAACCATAAATTCCACAGGAATTCCACTGATTGACACAAGGAAAAGAAAAGGGGAGGTGGGTATACATTAGACAGGGGTCTTAGGTATTAGGTGATTTAGGAAGTCTGTACCTCTCACGTACCTCAGCCAGTGGGGAAAGAGAGAGGGAAATGTGGCCAGGAAATCGGGATAAAAAGGAGGCTGTGTCCTCCCAAAAATCTGAGAGACCCCATGGGGAATGCCCCATGGCCTCTCCCTTTATTCGAATAAAGTTACAGGACTCCTCTGTCTCCTTTCTGGACATAAACCTCTGGTGTTCGTGGATTAATTTTCCTGCCGAATCCAAGCCCGAAGGCGAACGGAGCTGGAGTCGGCAGCGTGGCCCTGCCCGGAGGGCAAGAACAGATTTCCCCTTCTCAGCTACCTTGGCACGGGGCCCTGGGTGGGCACCTCCACGCTGGAGCCTGGCCCAGCTGCTGGAATGGTGCCACTGGCAGCTGCATTCCGAAAATTAAGAAAGCAGTGGAGTTTCTGTAGCGCTACCAGAGCAGAATTCATCTCGCTCTCTCTCCACAGCCTGCGCCTTCTGTGCCTTCTATCCTTGGAATTGGAACCAGGACAGAAGCTGCTGGTAAAGCTTAGAAACTGCAAACAAAACAAATAAACTCCCCCCAAGAGAGATCATTGTTCCTAAGGAGTTTTTTTAAGTGGTCAGCAACCACGTGGTTGAAGGTGAAGGAAGCCTGGTTTTATATTCAAAACCACTTTGGAAAAATCTGTCACTAAAAGCCCTTTAGAAACTGGAGCAATTGTGGTTTAAGAAAGTCACTGCTGGAAAAATCTCTAGGGAACAACCTCCTGGAAGGACAAGCTGACCATGAGCCAACAGGGAGCAAAGACCAGCAGCATCCTGGGCTGAGGATGAGGGAAGAGCGTTACCCTGAGGGAGGTGGGTGATCCCTTTCCTCTGCCAACCACCACAAATTCAGTGCTGGGATCCCAGTCTGTGAGAAACAGGGACTTGAGCCCAGTGAAGGGCTGCAGGTATGACTGAGGGACTGCTGCATCTTGAAAAACGGGAGAGGAGGTGGAGACAGCTGGGACTGCTCAGGTTAGAGGAGACAAGACTCGGGAGTCTTGCGTATAAATAAACGAATATAAATAAATACATGGTGGGAGGGAGTAAAGGATAGAATCAGTGCCTTCTCAGAGGTGTTGATAGAAGGACAAGAGGCACAAACTGAAACACAGCAAATCCCATTGAAATTTAAGAAGAACTTATGGAGAGAGTGGTCAAACCCTGGTGCTGACCACAGAGAAATTGTGGAGTCACCATCCTCGGAGAGCTCCGAACCCGACTGGACACGATCTCTGGGGGAGTGGCAGTGGGTTTGTGGTTGGACTCGATGACCTTAAAGGTCTTTTCCAACCTAAGTGATCCCGTGCTCCTGAACAGCCTGTTCTGGTTGAACCTGCTTTGCGGGGGGGGTTTCTATTCCAACAGGAATTTTGTGACCTGCTGCCGTTTGCTTCACCTCATTCACAGCAGGGACACAGAGGCTGCCCCTGCAGGGTGGACACCCCAGCACAGGGAGCCTCGCAGGGAAAGCTGCTCAGAACCCAGCCAGAACCCCAAGGGAAACCTGGACTCTTGTGTTTAACAGTTTGCCATTGGCCCGTCCGTAATTAATTGAATTAATTGATACTTTCAGCCTCCCACATCCTCCACCATTTAGTCATTCGTTGTGTGAAAAAGCACATTCTTTTGTATTTTTCTAAACCCACTACATCTCCATTTTTATAGACTTTTGCCAAAGCCAGGGCAGGGTTCCAGGAGGACCTCCTGAGGTCCTGGCTGAGTGCCACCCAAACAGGGAACGGTGCCTTGGCTGTGGGACCAGGAGGGCTGAGCTCCATTTCCAGGTTTGACAGTATGTAAAAGCTTTTTTTCTTTTTTTTTTTTTCCTGCCTTTTCACAAAAAAAATCCCACCAGTGACTGTTGGGTGTGCAGTGCCTTACACTGCTGTTTAATGAGCATCACAAATAAACACAAATCTCTGAGCAGTCACTCCAAACACTCAATTTCGTACAATCCCACCAAACCTTCCAGTTATTATCCACTAAGTAACTCGATTCTATTTGATTCATTTAAAAAAGCCAATTTATTGCCTAAAGGCCAAAAGGAAGAAAGGAAAAATGTTTTCAATGTAACAGAAATGTCTCTAGAAAATCCCTCAGCTAAACCCAGCGTTTAATAAACCCATTAAAAAGGCCAAGTGACAACTTCTGACCCACCATTGTGCTACACAAAGAAATGATTAATTGGAGGCAGCATCGATTTCATGCTGCCCACAGAACAGTCTAAATATTGCCCTTCACAAGCATAATAAAAACTGAGTGCTTCAGCAGAATAAATACTAAAGACACAATTAAAAGTTAATTACCTTTTCTGAAGTAACCTCAAAACAGAGAAATGAAATCTGGGGCAACACATTCCTTCAAATATTGGTAGTGACAATATGGGTCAACAATCCAAAAGGAGAGACAAGGAAATATTTAATTTTATTCTAATTTAATCCCATTTCAATCACTCAGCCTTCCTCAAAGCTACAGATGTGGGTAATCCCATCCTAACTCAGCAAAAATTGGCCCAGGAAACTATGAAAATCCATAAAATTAACCTAGAGCATTAACCACTTTATTAAAACATCCTTTTTCGTTTGAGAACCGTCATTTTCTGTTTAATGTGATTTAATAGAACGGAAAGGATTCAAATTACTATCAAGACACAGAAACAAAACCATTTTTTCACTTTAGCTACAAGGGATACTTATTCAGTTATAAATACATAACAAAAACATGTTCAGCCAGTGCCGAGGTCACCCACTGTCCTTTTTTTAATTGTTGCCAAAACCTGATGTTTGGGGAAAGATTACAGCAACAAATCCCAATTTTAATCCAGGCTGTTAACACGCATCCCAATTCAAACGGCTGGAGCACAATTCCATGGGAATGCTCCCCAAAGGTGCCTTTCTCTTCCCACTGTCCCCTCAGGAAGCCTGGGGACCCCAGCACCTCCTACCCCTGCCACACGCCCTGGCTGGGGGTCACAGCAGGTCCAGGACACCCCGAGGAGCAGCCAGAGGTGGAAAACCAAGAAATGTCTGCAGACACCACTGAAGGGTGGATGGATGGGTCGGTCCCCTCTGAGCTCAGCAAGCCCAAACGAGTTCCACCATCACTCATCTCCCTCAGGCAGAGCAATTCCAGGGAGCAAAAGCAGGAATCCACCTCAGCACAGATCGATTCCGTGGCAGCACAAGCAGTGAATTGTCTCAGAATTCACTGCAGTGACCTCCTCTGAAACGTAGGTCACAAAACCTTATAAATTTATTTACTGCGGCCTCAAAGACTCCATAACCACAAACACAAACTCTGCTTTTATTTTCTGTAGCCTCATCCTCGAATTCCAACACTGAAGGTACTGAGCAAGCAACAGTCGTTAGCTTTGGCATCATGTAGAATTGTAGAAAAATGAAATTAAGCTTTAAATTCATCTCTCCCCACGCTCCCAGCTCTTGTGGTGGGAATCCCACAAGCACAGCTCTCGAAGGTGTGGGACCACAACCCCCAGGAGGGAATTTGGGGTGGTACCTAAGGGGAAACAGGGATTCTGTGGCTGAAGGAGCACAGCCACAGCTCTGTGAGTGCCAGGCCAGCCCTGCACGATGATAACTCGGGGTGGCCCAGCTGCCTCTGCCTCAGAGTTAATTGCTGGTGAATGGTGGCTGGAATTTGCTTGGAGCCAAACCAAGAGCTTGGCACCCACTCAGGATTATGTGCCAAGAACCTCCGAGATTCCTCCAGCAAGCTCAGAGCAACAGTTTGTCCAATCAATCTCTGATTTTAAGAATTAATTTTTTTGTTTGTTTTTAAAGGGGCATTTGGGATTTGTGGTTGTTCTCAGTTACGAGGCACTGAGAGTGCCCCTGAGAGTTTAGGGCATCTCACATTCCTGGGTAAGGAGCTACTGACAGCACCCAGGCACAAAAACCAGAATGAGCTCCTCAGGTAGTTTTTATAAATAAATACATAGGAGGGATGGAGAAAGACAGAGTAATAAAGCAAATTTGGTTTAGACCTTCAGGCACAAGCTTGTGTTCTCTTCCCTGCGACAGATTTGTCTGGGAGAAGTTAATTAGGAAAACAAACAAAGCACTGCTGATGTCCTGAGCTTGTTTGAAAGGCTCATCTGAAGAGTTCAAAGAGCTGATCTAGGGGAGGTTCCAACCCCAAACCCTCCTCGGTGCTGTGGCTGTCCCTCAGAATCACTCCTTGCACGTTCCCCCTCCACGGGAAGGACCTTTGGCTTCTGTCTGATCCCTCCAACCTGCAGCGCTCCCTCCACAGGATGGAAAAACACAAAAAGGGGCTGTGGTTTGGTTTATTTATTTTCCCTTTCTCACTTGCTGCCAACTCACTGTTGCCTTCTTCAACTCTCTATTTTGGAAATATGCACTCACCTCTTACTTTTACTTGCATGTGTATGACCGTGGAACTAAAGTAAAAATTTAAGTCGGCGCATGAAATTAAAAAAAAACCACAAAAACCACCTAAGCTAATTAAAAACTAAACAACTTTAAAATCTGCAGGTAAGTGGAGTTATAGGAATACAAAAATACATTTCTCAGCGATATGCCTGGACTGAAAATCATTGTCTGCTCAGGGTCAAAATGCACAAGAAAGTAAATTAAGCCCTGTGTTATTTAATTTCTGCCTGATTCTCTCGAGCTGAGGTGTCTCTGCTCTGGCTCTTGGGCATTCCCAGTGCTCCACAGGACCAGGGCAAGGAGGAATTTCTAGGACTGATGATTTATAGGAACCAAACCCGAGCTGCAAGCCACGTTTCCCTCCCCAGGCTGGAAGAACAAGCCCTGTCCAACACGATGACCCTGGACCACTCTCACCTCCTTTGTTGTGAAGATCAAATTACCAAACAGATCGTTTCAATTTGAGTCCCTCACCCTCTGTCACATTTTCTGCCTTCACAAGGCAGTAACTCAGCGAGGGCTGCTTCCCCACCTACATTTTTCAGTGCTGCCATCATTTCCCACCTCTGTTCTGCTCACCTTCACGGCTGGATAAACAAATCCCCCGAGCCCCCCAGGCTGGGAAAGCACCAGGAGCTTTTTGTGAGCATCCCCCAGAGCGCCCACGTTGTTTTATTGTTTTACACAGAGGGATTCAGAGCATTTGGAAAGCCTGAGTTGTTTTTAGAGTGGCAGGAGCTGTGTACCCAACTGGAGAATTTTAGTAAACAAGCCACTCAACATTCACTGGAATTCTGCTGTGAGCCTGGGCCTTTTTCAAGAGAGCTGAGCACTGGAAAATCTTGCATTTATGCCACAGAGCTGGCAGAAACGTAAAGTAAAACTGAGATCCAGACCAAAAAAGTGCTAGGATAAAAAAATGCTTTATAGAAACTGTATTCAGGACCTTGCTTCTCGACATTTGGGGCTACTGAAAGCACCGACATCGATCAAAGGTTTAATTTTGCAGAAGAATGAAGATTCAGTTTAATTTTATTGGAAAATTTGTGTGAAACATAAAAGCATCTGGCCAAAACGGAAAGGTTGTTTTGAGAAGCCAAATGTTGTTGCTCCATTTTTTTTAAATGAAACATTTGCTTTTTAATTCCTAAACAAGATTTCATTTCAAAATGTAATAATAAGCAAACATAAAATATTAAAACGTTTAAAATAAAAATACTTTTTAAAGCTCTGGTCTGTGTGAAACGCTTTCTGTTTGTTCTGCTAAAATATCAGTGTGCAAACAGAACTTGAGTGCAGAAACACCAAGAACCAGATCCCACCTCCCATTTTTTGGGGGTTCAGCTGCACTTTTTGATTCAAGTGTTCTCTGGGAAGTTCACAAAATCAGTGAATCCTTATCCCAAACTGCACCAACATCTGCAGATTTCCTGCCAGGTTTGTAACACATTTTCTCAATGAATTTCATTCCCTCTCTGGTTGTGACACCTGAACATTTTCTTCTTTTTTTCCTCATTTACAGACCTAAATTGCAGCAGCAGTGTGGGGTTGGCCATGCTGGGACAAAGCCCATTTTATTGCCTCTGTCCCCCAGTGGCATCAAAAGCTGTTCCTGCAGCCAGGATTCTGGGGAAAACGCTGAGGAAATTCAGTTTATTTATTTATTTCTATTTATTGAATCTCAGTTTATTGAGCCTCAGTTTTTAAAGCAGCTGCCTATAAAAATCCACATGGGAAAATCCATTTGCATGTGGAAAGTGAGGCTGTGCACACAGCTAAGCAAGATTTTCCTTAAAATATTCATGACCTTTGTAGGAATTCCTGTATTACGAAGCTTTCTGGAGTTTAATGTTAACACGTGAAAGTTTATCTCTTTAAAGTCTCATTTCAGAGGAAGGAATCTGAACAGCCACATAATGCACCACAGCCAAATGTGAAATCAGGAAAACATGTGGATTTCCCATCCTGTCATTTATCCTCATGGGCAGTTTTGGTGCTATAAAATCAGTGTGAATATATTTATCGAGCAGAAGGGAGAAACAATTGTGCAATGGTAGGTCAAGAACTGAAATTGCAGGACAATAATCTAACAAATAATTCAACAGCCTAAACCAACCCCACACCACCACGTGGAGCTGCTTTATGCATAGAGAGGGAAGAGGCAGCAATGCAGTAAATCCCATATTTAAGCACCAATGTCATACAAATGTTGGTGGATACCAAAATCATGGCAGTAAATCCTGAGGGAAGCACCTTTCCAGCCTCACACCAACCCCCAGAGCAGCAGAAAAAAAATTATCTCTTTTTTTGTGGGGTGCACACTCTACTTTCCTGCAGGTGTTTGCCCAGCCTTCTTTTTGTTGGGTTATTTTGAGAATCCAACCGTTATTCCAATTCTAGGATGGACATAAAGAGTCTCAGAATTATCAGGGGGATTATAAAGCATTTTTCTGTACAAGCCTTGAAAGAATAATCTTTAGGAGCACTCGACTTTCTAAAGAGCAAATTCCAGATTTTCTGCAAGCAGCACGTCATTCCACTAGTGTAGTAATCTTATCTTTTTCCTTTTTCTCTCATTCCTCTGGAATAATGGGATTAAGAAGAATCCTACTAGCAAGTCTTAAAATAACTCTGTATTTTCCAGTGCCTCTATTTACGTGGCATCGTAAACCCACTTGTATCACGGAAATACCATGGAATATTTATTTGCTTCACTTATTGACTCCCCCCACTGTGTGCAAGCTCCCATCATTATTATTTCCTCATTAATATCCATCTGTCACTTAGCATTTTATTTTCCCAATTCTGAATTTCATCTGAAACACATATTTTTAACAGCAGCTTTTCTCTGCTAGAAGACTGGACTGCTAAAGCAGCTGGCAGGGTGAAGTCATGGATATTATTTGTAATCTTTTAAATGTTCCAATTTAGGCAAAAAAACACCCGCTTTTTAAGTTTCTCTTGTATTTCTTTTCAGGTTCCACCATGAAAACAGTGGGAAATCTCTGGCTGTCATGCCCACACTCCGGGTTAACGTGTGGATCCTGTCTCCCTCCAGTGGCAACTGCACCAGCCATAAAATCTGATATTAAAGCGCAATTAAAGCCTCTCTGAAACTCAGATGATGCCTCTCCGCTGCCAAGGTTGCCAAGGGCTTGCAGGGACAGCTGGGGTGGCCTAGAAATCCCAGAGAAATTCCAAAATGAGCCCATTCTTCCAACAAGTCTCACTGCCCAAACCTGCTGCTGCCTGCTCAGCTCGTGTTAGCACGAGCAAGAAACACAGGGAGAAACCGTGGGGAGAAGGAGGCAAAATATTTGTCCAGGGCTTGAAACGACACCCCAGGGCAGTGATTGTACTTCAGAAAGCACATTTGCTACGTAAAATTAACAGGCACAACGTTATGCTGTTGAATAAACCAGAGATGTCTGGGTGAGCCATGAAAAGTGAGTTGTGTGCACTGACACGCCCCAAAAATTTGTGTAGGGAATTTAGATGGAGCCTTTCTCACAGAATACTTAAATTTACACAAAACCTTTCCACTTATAGATACCCAAAACCTTTCCACTTCTATATGCCCAAAATCTTCCCATTTATATATACCCAAAACGTTTCCATTTATATATACCCAAAACGTTTCCATTTATATATACCCAAAACCTTTGGACTTAAATATACCCAAAAACTTTGTACAACATAAAAACTGATGTGGTGAGCAAATACTGAGCTGCTCCAGGCACCCCAGAGAGTGATTTTTTTGTCTCAGGAGAAGCCCCTGGATGTCTCCATCCCAGCCCTTTTGGAATGTGTGTTCCCAGCCAGATTCCTGCCAGAGAATGGGATGCACCTGCCTTGGAGCAGGGAGAATGAAATCTGGTTTGCTCTTCAGGGTTGATTTGGGGAAAATGGGGAATCCATCCCAGGAATGATTTGTGGCCTTGTCAAACAACTTCCACTGCGTTTGGGATTTTTTGGTCTCCCTACTTTTTAAAGCCACATAAAAGATCTGTAGTGCAGAATCTGCAGGACATATTAAACAAATTAATTCCTCATCGGGGAGATGATAAACTGCATTGCAGGAAAAATATCTCTGAGCATCACACTGGGCTGTATCCTGGATTTTCTTTACATTTCAGACCTCGGTAATTTGTCACGATGGTGCAAACAGCAGGCTCGAGAATGAATTAATTCTTTGCCCAGTTTAAATTTGAAAAGTTTGGGATTTCTACCCAACAGCAACACAAGAACCTCACCTCCAGCAGCAAGACTTTTTTCCTTTCACTGAAAGAAGTTTGAGATTTAGTTTTCTTCCAGTTCAAAGCTCCATGCAAAGGGGCAGTTGTAGTTATACAGCAAATAAATTCAGCTGAGGATTTTCATCCTTGCAGCCTTTGCCTGGATTTCTGACTTGCACTCTTGTTTTAATTTCCTGCAACTCACGCCTGGTTCAGACGCTGAATACCTGATGAGGGGAACAATGCAGAGAATGGCAAGAAAGTGGGAGGAAAAAGAAGAGTAAATTCCATCCCCTTAGCAGAACAGCACAAGTGTGACAGGAGCTGGACATCTTCCTCCTCTCATTGCTACTATTTTTTTCCAGTTAATTTTTTTTTGTTTTTTAGTGGCTCCCTGAACTCTTACAAAAGTTAAAAATGCAGTAAATCACTGAAGGGTTCACTGACTTACTGGTGCTAAAATTCTGGTAAGATTCAGGACGTTTGACCTGTCTCTGAACCATTTTTCCAAGTACTATCCTTAAAAACTCACCATCCAGTACTGAGGGTACCCTACGGAGCAGTTTCTCATTACACTGCAGATTTCTCATTTAGGGAATCATGGAATCATCAAGGTTGGAAAAGATCTCTAAGGTCGTTACCTGGCACATTTCAAAAAAAAATAAAAGCACCCCAAAAATTCCCCAGCAATCAGAGATCATTGCCCACATCTGAAAATTCCCAGGGTTCTATAGTAAGGATCAGCAGGCAGGACAGGTCTAAAATCCACTGCTCAGCAACCTGGATTTTCTGAGCATGAAAGCACCCAAAAATGAAACCCCAATTTCTTTTACAACTTTTTTTTTTTTTTTTAAGAAAGCAGAGCCCTAACATTTCTGTTTGAACGCAGCAGTTCGCTCCACTTTCAGAGGCAGAAAAGAGGATTTTCCTCTGCCTTGGAAAAAGGCTCCACTGGCCTCGAGGTGGCGACAGGATTGTGGATTCCAAGGCTGCAAATCCTCAAACTGAATCAACCTGCATTGTTTCTTCTTCCTAAAGCAACTCAGCACCACTGAACTTCGGAAATAAAAAAAAAAAAAATTGGGTTTTCAGATCAGGATTTAAGGAAATATCCCCTCCACTCTGATCCAATATTCCCAAATTTCTCTCACACCTATGTATATCGTAGTTAGACTAATTGGGAGGAAATTGGTTGCAGTTTTGGTGAGCAGCATCTTTTTAAAAGTGTCTTTTTATGTATAAGCTGAAACAGAGTAAGAGCATGTTAAGGAGGGAAAAAACACCACAATCAACTCGTGCTAATACAAAAATTAAGGAAATGTAACCAAAAATTACAAATTTCAGGGGGAAAAAAATGATGTGCATTAATTTTAGAGTGATTTTCTACCAGAAAAAAAAGGTGTTTTCTCTAAAAGAGATGTATTAAAATGCTCTTTTTCTCTACAACCACACATGAAAACAGCCTAAACGCCACACAGGAAAAGCTTTTTTTTGGGTCCAAAAGGTGATGTAAGGAAGAGAGGGATCTTTGCAGTATAAAATCTATCCAGAGTAAGTGGGTTTTCAGGTTAAGCTGATGCTCATTGCTGTGCACTCATGCTTTGGTACTCGTTTTCAAGAAGGAAAACCCAGCGGGCTTCAAACCAGTCAGCCAAATGTCAGTGCCAAGGAAATTTATGGGAAAAGTGCTTCTGGAGCCATTTCCCCATTGTCACCTGCACATCCCAGCTGCCTGGAAGTGAATTCTCATGGCTGAGCTACCAAAGAATTGCAGAAACGTTTCTGCCATCAGAAATCCTGTTGCAATTTTAACGTTTTCCCATCGCAAATAAAAGAGCTGAGAAATCTAAAATCGATTTACCTGTGACGGCTCTGATTTTCCTGTACCTGATTAATCTGGCATCATTCCTCAAGCTCAACATTCACGTGAGAGTTTATCAGGGATGAGGTGCAACCTGTATTTTTTCCACATACAAATGGAAATTTGTCCAGGATTTTGGGAAGGAGCAGCTGTGCAATTCTGGCCGTGTCTATAGCTGGTCTAGTGAATATGTTCATTAAAACAATTCATATTTTTATCATTAAAAAATCCAGCGACTTGGCCAGTTTTTAGCACACAAACATACAATAAACAAGAAAGCTTTATTCTTATTTTCCTCCCCTTTTTAACAACCTGCTGTTACAGCAGGGGTTAAACTGATGTGTGTGATTTTCCAAATCATTATCCATAACGTTACTTCCTGCCCCATCAAACTGCTGCATCTGCCGCTCCCTAAACTTCTTCCAGGCATGAATGTTTGCAAAATCCTCTTACAAAGAACCAAATGTTTTGCCCAGAAAGGCTCAGTGAGCACCACGCACGAGCACAATCACACGCTGAGTGCCTTAAATCTGCCGAGGGACAAGCAGAACCATATTCTGAGTCAGGCTTGCACACAAACCCCGTAACAATCCCATTAACTCGCTGAAGCGCTGCTTTTGTGGCACTCAGAACTCAGGGAAGATCCCTTCTTTAAGCTGCAAACAGCACCTGTATCTCCCAGATTAGGGCAGGGGGATGCATTTCAAGCCAATTTGAGCATGAAGATTATTGAGAGCTTTTTGTTGATGAAGAAAAACGCTTCTGAGGCTTAAATACAGCTCCAGACTGCTGCAGCTTCCACTGCTGCAACACAGAGTGATTGCTGTGAGCTCTACACACGCTCAGGACAAGAGGTGGCATTTTCAGAGTCTGCTGCAGAGATGGAATATAAAAATGAAATGGACAACACGGCCCTGGGAAGCTGAGGGGAGCTGCGAAGATGAATAGCTGCTCACAAAGCTCTAAGCCACCACGGAATGCAAATTGCACAAGGACAAAAGAGTCGAGAACTTCAAACTGAAGTGAGGCTTGAAGAGAAACGGGATTTGTTTCATCCCCAGTAAGCACAGCTGGCTGTGCGCTTCAAACACCTCTCTCCTGATGCAGACCCAGCACACTCCCCGAAATATTATTGAAACAGGCCTGCAGCCAAAGAGGAAAACAAATTCTGCTGGTACACATCATTTATGCTTTGGCACTGGGGAGTAAATCCTGAGGGATGAGTACACATGGAAACTGGAAGCAGGAATCTCCAGGTGGTTTCAGTTGTGCTCCTTGGCAAAAAGCTCTAGAACCAAGTGACAAGAGGTTTATGGAGCGGGGGGCGGTTGTCGAAATATTTGTGGGTTTGAACATTAAATTCTGTGTTTCCATAAAATGGAGAATGGCTATATATCCATCTTATCACCATTAAAAGTTGCACTAAAGCTGAACCAAAGGCTATTTTTTAAATAAAACTAGTTGTTTTGTTTAAAATTTTGGCACTAGTTGTGCCAAATTCTAGTTTTAAGTCTGAAGATCTAAGCTTCCTCTATTTCTTGAAAAGTGACTAAGGATTGCTCCCATTACTCTGAAAGCTTTCTTCGAGTATTGAATGAATTATTCTCAACAAAATATTTCCGTTTTGGTGGAATGACATTTTTTTTCAACACAAAAATAATTCTCTAAACCCAACGAATACTCCAATTCAATTACCTGTGCTGGTGTTCACCACCTCTGGCATGGCCCATTTTATTTCATCTTCTTTCTACTAAAAGGTGTTTAAAATACAACCGAAGAGCAACAACCAGTCAGCGAAACCTGAACCTGAGGAGGAATTGGCTCCTTAAATCATTCCCAAAAGGCGTTCCAGCCCCACGTGGGTGGGACAGACAGACACACCGTGGGGCAGACAGACACACCCCACGTGTGTCTCCAGTGCTCTGCGCTTCCCAGGGCTTTGCAGATTGTCATGGCAACACGTATTTCTTTACAAGTGGCAACAGGGCAGGAAATAGGCATAGAAACCCTCCTTGGAGCTGGCAATAATGCCCCTTAAACTGGCAATAATGCCCTTTAAGATGGCAATAATGCCCCTTAAACTGGCAATAATGCCCGTTAAGATGGCAATAATGCCCCTTAAGCTGGCAATAATGCCCCTTAAACTGGCAATAATGCCCCTTAAGCTGGAAATAATGCCCCTTAAACTGGCAATAATGCCCCTTAAGCTGGCAATAATGCCCCTTATGCTGGCAATAATGCCCCTTAAGCTGGCAATAATGCCTCTTAAGCTGGCGTGCCCTCCCTCAGTGACAAACACGAGCAAGGGTGTCAGCGGAAAATCCACAGGCAGGCCAAAATCCTGTTAGGAGCCTCTAGAAAAGCCCTGGGCAAGGGAAGGAACCAGCTCTAGAGCAGCAGGGCTGACCCCTGCTCACAGGAGGAGTTCAGTTCTCCTACGAGGAAAATGTGGGGGAATTGGGGATTGTTCGGCCTGGGGAAAAGAAGCTTTGGGGTGACCAATTTTGTGGCCTTTCGGTGCCTGAAGGAGCTCCAGGAAAAACGGAGAGAGACTTTTTACAAGGGATGGAGTGCCAGGACAAGGGGGAATGGCTTCAAACTGACAGAGAATAGGGTTAGATGGGATGTTGGAAAGGAATTCTTCCCTGGGAGGGTGGTGAGGCCCTGGCACAGAAGCCGTGGCTGCCCTGGATCCCTGGCAGTGCCCAAGGCCAGGCTGGACGGGGCTTGGAGCACTCTGGGACAGTGGAAGTTGTCCCTGCCCATGGCAGGGGTGGCACTGGATGATTTTTAAGGTCCTTTCTAGCCCAAACCATTCCATGACTCCACGCCGACGTTGCAGGTGGAGCAAAGCCCGGGGTGTGGCACCGGATCAGAGCACTGCTGGGGAGGGCAGGGGGCACCCGCAGCTGCCAGCCCCACACCCCGGGGTGGAACACCAGTCCAAACTGGGCAGAACAAACCAGTGCCACCCCTGTGCTCAGAGGAACACGGCAGGCAAGGCCTTGTCCTGGCTGGAAGGAGCTTGGGCAGCTGGGGCTCAGCTGGAAGCAGGCTGGGTTGCTGGAGTCGCTGCAGGCTGAGCCTGTTGGAAGGTGCCAACAAATATCTGGGAGTGTGCCAGAGAATCCTGGTTTTCCCTCGGTTCCAGGGCTGATTTCTCAGGTGGCCCGAGGGCACCTCTGAGCAAGGTGCAGCTGGAATTCCACAGACACCACTTCCACAGCCCTCTCCCTTCCCATCCATGCTGACACACAACACAAACATTGTCAACTCCAAAAAGCACAACATGATCAAATTTTCATCTACAATTTTTAGTCTTTTAAATGAATCTTTTTCTTTCTGTTTTTTTTGTTTGTTTTTGTTGTTGTTGTTATTTTGTGTTTTGTTGGGGTTTTTTTCTGTAGAAATATTACTTGTTTAAAGCAAACGTTACAGATATTTCAGATGCCCCAAGGAAATTACCTGAAGGAGCCCCTCTGTTGTCTTTTGCAACAAAATATATGTTTAAAGTAAGCAGAGATTTAAAAAAAATTATGCTGACACATCTTCAGTAAGCAGATTAAAAAAATCCAATATGACAAATATTCCCAGATTCCTTTCTGTCTCCTTCTCAGGATCCATTTAATAATGTAATAGCCTCAGGAGAAACATGTATAATGTCTTTTACAGTGCCAAAGCAGATAAGAAAAATGCTGTCTGCAACCTGTCAGGCTCTGTGGAGACTGTGTCATTTTCCCCCTTCAATATCTCACAAATGATGTACAATAACTGTTTTAATGTAATCATCTGTCACTGGGAAAAAACCCAACGACTTAATCCATTATTTCCATGTTCTGCTCTGCTCTGAAAACAACAAAACAGGCAGAGTTCCTGGTTTGAGCACCTCATTCCTCCTCGGTTGCATATTCTGCTATAAAGACTCATCTGAATGAATAATTTCTCTATTAATTCTGCCTGAGATTTAGATTTGGAACGAGCAAAGAACCAAAAAAATGCCTAAATCCCAGTCAACTTTGTTCCCATCGAACTGGTGGCAACGCTCTTGTCCCTCAGTGGCAGAAGCACCAACAGAACCTTTTCAAGGTTCTGCAAATCCTCATTCATCGACCAAGGTAGTTTCCAATTAAAAAAAAACCAACCTGTTCCAACACGCAGCATGGCTTTACAGCCCTAACTCCAAAACTCCAACAAGGAACAGCTCCCCAGCAGCCGCCCGTGCTCAGACTTCAAAACCACGAAACTCTTGCGGTTTTTCCCAGTCAGAAAGGCAAATATTGATGCAGCCCGTGGTCCTACCTGTGGGTCAGAGAGCCGGGAGATGTCGGGGTAAAGGTAGAATTTGATCCCCTCGGAAGCGCCGGGTAACGTCACGCCCCGAATGAGGAGGATCATCAGCATGATGTAGGGGAACGTGGCTGTTACATACACAACCTGCGGGCAGAAATCAACATCAGAGAAGGATTTGCTTGCAGCTGCAGCAAAAGCACCTCGCTGTCGCACCCGCTGGAGGAAAAGGGCTTTGGATGCCTTTGTTCATTCCAGACTCTGTAGGTTTCGTGGGAGAGGTCAGCACTCGGTTATAGAGATTGGGAAGGTCTCTGTAGGTATATTATTTCCAATTGAGGTTGTCATGATAACAAGCGATTAATTATATATGTTATAACAATATAAGCAACGGATTCTCAGTCACCCCGTAATGACTAAACTGGTTTCTCTTCAGACTGCTCTGCCTGCATGTCTGTGTTTCAGGAATAAACATTTCATCAAGCCCAGAGGTTAAATTCTATCCATATCTCCTTGGGATTTCATAGAGAACCCTTATCTTACAAAGAACCTTCAGGCAAAATTTCTGAGGTGCTGAACCCCAGCAATTTCTGTTTTCACATACGTGGCCACACTTATTTTATTTTTTTTCTCAGAAATCAGTTTGTTCTCTGCATGGGGAGCAACAGGAAACCTGCAAGAAGTCACGTTTTCCGAAGGAAAAATGGAGCAGAATTGGTCCCGTTTTACAATCCCAAACCTGACAGCAGCACAGGGCCATTCAAACTCACAGAAGGATTAAATGATAAATTCCATGGCAATGTCAGTATTTTGTTTTTGTGACAACCACCTGAAATTCAACTCTCTGTAATTCCTTGAGGCCATTTCCACCTGTGCAGAGTAGGTGTAACCATCCTAACATGAGGTGTTACTCTTACGCCTCCCTGGCACCAGTCCAAATTAGTTAACTGCAAGAATGGAAAAAAAAAATAAATCATTAGGTGAAAAATAAAACCTCAAAAAAGATGCATTTGAAACTCAGGAGCCCAATCTCTGTCTCCTGTGTAAATGAGAGGGATACATCAAAGAATGGACCTATGAGAGGATTCTCAGACGTATTTTTGTAATTAATGGACTGAAATTGGATTTTCAGAGTATTTAACCCCAAACATTAAATGATGTCATGTGCCTCATCAGGTACACTCAAAAATGGAGGAACTTGAATTTCCCAGGAAATGGAGGCCACCATTCTATTCCTATAGGTCCCAAAAGCCCGAACTGATGAATTCCTAGGGCAGTACAATGCAAAGTGCGAAGTTTTATCCCAGTGCTTCCATTTGTTGGCTGTCAGTGGGAATGCAAACTGCTCTGAGTGTCTGAGCTCACACAGACCTTGTCTCTCCACATTTGGGTGTCAAATAAAAAAGGATCAGCAGCTAAAACTAAAAAATAAACACATGGGATGGACACGGTCCTGCTCGGAGCCTTAAATTAGGTGGAAAGGATGGAGTAGCCAGCTAATGGTTTTCACTTATTTAGTTCTCTGCCAGCTGTTTTTTCCTCCCTGATTTAAATCAAAACTTGCATTTAACAGAGGGCAGCCAGCAGACACATCCAGTGGATGGCACTGAAGGCCTTGCACCTGAATATCTGTAATATTTCCTTGCCTTCCCTTCCTTCTCTGCCCTGCTGTGCAGCACATCCACTGCTTCCTGCCCATCCCACGCTGCCTGGAACGTCCTACCTGAGCAAACACTGCGACCTGCCGGAGGCAGATTCCTTCCCAGGTTGTGCTGGGAGGTTTTCCTCCCTCAGCTCCAGCAAGGAAAAGCCAAAACCATTCATCTCTGCAGCCAGGTGAAGGGATCTGTGCAATCCCACCACGGCCTGTAATGAAGTTTTTGGCCATCAGGGCAGTTCTGCCCCAGCTTTAGAGGAACGAGGACTCTCCCTGCTCTCTGGTTGCCGTGCAGAAAGGGGATGAAAACAGAGCACCACCGGCTCAGTATTTCTGGCAATAAATACCAGTGCAGATATCCAGAACCACAAGGAAAGGGACATGGAGGGAGCAGGAGTGGGAAAGAGGGAAAGATCCCCTCTTCCCGAGCCCACTGCTGGTAACTGATCTCTGTCAGTGCTCACACAACTCCTGGGGCTGCAAAGCTCCAACTGCAACAGGTGAGTGCAGAGACACATTAATTCTCACTTTCTCCCCCTTCCCAAGAGCTCCTGAGGTGAGGCAGGATGGGGAATTTAGGAATCAGTGCCATTATTAGCATCATCATCATCACATCTGTCGGGCATTAAAAGTTTCCTGAATTGTTTTCTTTTCTTTCAACACATCGAACCTCTCTGAATATCAATGTGAACACAACTGTTTCTAATTACACTGCATCCTGTTTTAATTGGCTTTAATTGCTTGGTATGTTAATTTGCATCCCAATGCTCAAAATGCTTTTTTTAAACCCTTGTCAGAGCCATGCCAATGTTTAAGCAGTTGGAAACAACATAAAAATTTCTGGCAGGCGAGTTTTTGCACCGAGTTCTCCTCTTACAATGTGGCTGAAAGAAAAATTTACAACGATATTTAGACATACGAGTAGGTGGAAATTCACCCAACAACTCCGAACTACACTTGGGTGCTTAACTGAAAGTAAATTGGGACCAAAAATCCTGAGAATGGATATTTTAGTGACTGCCACCAGCTTTGAATATCAAAGAATAGGAAACAAGCTGAGTACCAAGTACTGGAAATTTAAATACCAAAACCTTTAAGAAGCTTAGATGTCACTCATGGTTAATATACAGACATCGAGGTACCTATGAAATGATTTCATGAGTGAGGCACCCTAAAGATTTTGAGAACTGAACTAGATTTCAGTTTTATCTTTTCATACCCTAAGCATTTTAAAAGCACAAATATGTGCCTGTGTTGCAGTTTGTCCCCCGGGACCGCTGAGCTTCTTGTCCTGCATGAAAAGGTGTTTTCCTGAACACTGCAGGCAGATCACGCTGCAGGGCGAGGGGGATCTGCCTTGTGAGAATAAGAAATTCAGGGCAACCCTGTTGAGAATAAGGAGGAAGATTTCCATGCAGTGAACTGAATTTCCTTGATTTCCAAAATCAAGGAAATCTCAAAGCCCCAAACCAGATTTCTCTGGCCAAAGCTCCTACAGGACACACCAGCCTGAGCTTCACACATTTCCTCACAGCAGCATGAAGCAGAGAACCTCCCTCCCTTGCCTGGCTCTTGCTGGGAACACAGAACCAGAATTCCTGGACCAAATGTGACTTGGAGGCCAGGAAGTTGATGGAATTCTCCCCTGCAAGCTCGTTTGCCCAAGAATGAACCAACTGCATTTTATAAATGGCCTAAAACTTCTCTGGATGCTTCAGGAAATTGCTGGGTTGTCAATCCCTGTCCCCTAAAATCCTCTGTTGCTCCACAGGACTGTAAACATGAGGAAAATCAATGCAGGAATTGCCAGAGATTTGCCAGAACTCGCTGTTAAAGTGTTTATGGAAAATCAGACCTGCCCATCCTTATTTTCATGGAGTGTTTTCAGCTCGGTGTTGTTTAACTTTATTTATTATTTATTTATTTGAACCCGTGAGCGTGGAGAACCAGAGTGAAACCCCCAAGTATGCCCACGCTGCCACTCCTGTGTGGAGAAACTGCTCAGGAACCAACATTTCACCGAGTGATGTGAGGGGGAAAAGAGCAATTTTTATCCAGGAGGATGTATTATAGAAATATAATTATTGTGCCCCCGCCTGGCAGCTCTGGTGTCTGTGTAGACACACCCAGGAACCACCAATTTGGGCAAGATTTCCACCAAAATTTTTAAAATTGTCCCACAAGCCACAGTCAACCCAGATTTGGTCTCACTAATATTTGCCAGTTTCACAAATTCTGACTTCCTAGATGGTACCAGCAAATGATAACACGATGATAACACAATAAAATCTTTTCTTTTTCAACTGCCGTGGGATGGTGTGAAATATTCCATTCAGCATTGTTCGGAAAAAAAGGCTTTTGCTCATCTGACTCTACATCAGCTACGAGTGACAACTGAAAAGGGAGATTTTCCACGTTAATTGGATTTACAAGAAAAATGGGATAAAACGGTACAAAGCAATGACAGCTGATTCACAGTGCTTCTAAAAACATGTCAAAAGGGGGGAAACATTCGAGGTCCACCTACATTTTAAAGCTAAAATTTCATATGCAGAGAAAGAAACAAAAGCAAAAACCCAACAGAACACCAGGTAAGTGGATTTGTGTAACTGGGGTGAGGGGAGGGGGTTAGAATCAGCAGAATGGCTGATTTTTCTGTTTTCTCTGGGTGTTTTATGGATTTATTCAGCCTCGTCTTCTGTTTGTCATCTTTGTTTATCCACAGAGGGAATCTTGCTCCAGAATAATTCCAGTAAACCATCCTTAACCAGATTGCCTATAAACTGCAGAATTCCTTCTAAATTACCCCTGAATCATGTGTGAGTGCAGACAGCCTCACTCCGAGCAGGAATAAATTCGAAACCCAACAGCTAAGTAAATTTCGTGAGATTCGAAGACTGAGAAATAAGTATGAAAGGGGAAAAATTCATTGGGAATGAAAATTCAATGAGACGAGCCAGAAAAGAGGGGCCAGGAGAGGACACTCGGTGAAGGGATGTGAGAACCTGAGTGGTCACAGGAAGCAAAAGATTCCACATGAAATAATAACTGCAGAAAGGAAAAAAAAACCACTTCCAGCACCACATCACACCGAGGTCACTGCCTGGGACACGGAAAAATCTCTACCTGGCAGAGCTGTGCAAGTCCCAGTTTTTTCCCACGTGGTGGTGAAGGCAATAAATAAATAAATAAATAAAAGTCTGAGCCCCGCTGGAACGGTTTCCTTCACAATGAAATGAAAGCTTCACTCCAAAATTCATCGAGTCAATTAAAAAAACCACCCCAAACATTCTGTTTAAATTTGGTTTGGCATTCTTTTTACTGAATGGGTGGAAGGGAGATCTCTCTTGAATGAAAAATGCTTTAACAAGCCAAAGTCGTTGTTTAGAAGCCTTAACCCCGCGTGAAAAATGGGTGAAAAAACTATTTTCTGTATTTTTTTTTGCAGCAAGAACCATCCTTTACGCTGAGCCTGACTTCACACACTTTTCAGCACTTCCCCAAATTCCATTTCAGATATTCTGGGTTCGAAAAACTGCCTGCCTGCAGTCAGGAGTTCCGAAAGAAAGAGAAGGTGTGGTGGAAAACGGAGTTGAAAGTGCTCTGTTAGAAACCCAGGAACGCAGCTAAAACTGGAAAACCACGAGAAAGCACCAAGGGCAGACAACATCCATGCACAGCAGCAGCTCATCTGCCCAGCTGAACTGAGTGAACAATTCCCTTCCATGACGAGCTGCTTCTCCCCATCAATATTCCTTAAGCAGCAGCAAGTTTTTTAAATGTGTGTTATTTCCCAGCTAATTCCAACAGCTGGGTTTGTTTCCAGATTGCCCAGGAGCATTCAAATCAAGATGTGTCTTGTTCCTGCTAAAATTGCTCTCCAGGCTTGGTGGCTCTTTTGGTGAGGTCTACAGAACTCCTATTTAATTTAAAAAAAATAAAAAATAAAAAATAAAAAATAAAAAATAAA